>WAAD01029214.1:128362-165258 GCA_013389945.1 Fregata magnificens | reverse complement strand
TTGAGTGTGTGACTACAGGACAGAGGGCCAAACAGCTTTGGCTTGTGAGCCACACACCATAATCGGAGACCTGCTGGAAACATACCAAAACTTTTGGAGTGTTCAGGGGACCAAGAGCTTCAGAAATGGCTGAAAGATGATGCCTTTTCAAGTTGTTTCCCACTACTTTGTTGTAATAGCAGGGAATGGGGTATGCACTGAGATTGTAAGTGAACCCTGTAATGTCAGCCTAACTTGTTTTCCCACTGCTGAGGATTCAAATTAGTGAGTAGCAAAACACTTTTGTTGCTTGTATGACATACCTCTGACACAGGAGCCACAATTTAGGGATTTGGTAGCCACAGGCAGCCCAAGAGTTGTAGACCGGTCACTGCTGTAGTAGGAATTTGCTGTGTCCAGGCCAGAGCATCAGTATAGGGAGTGATCAAGTCCTAAATGAGGAAGAAAACCATTTTGAGTTGTGTCTGTTTCCAGAATGAGTACCATATTGGAATTGTCCTCGTTCAATCCTTTACTGAGCTCTTCTTAGAAATACACAAATATTGGTGGAGGAATGGAAAACAGTCAAAATCCCTTAGCACGTAAAGAAGAAGAAACAAAATACTGTGCTTCCTTTTCAAAGCTAAAGAAATCATAAAGTAGCCTACAAATCAGACCCCTGCTTATGCTTCAAATAAGATACTTCATGCTGACAAAGGCTCCCAAATTTCTTGACCTGTGACTGTCTATCAGCATCACACATTCTTTGCTATCCACAATGCACTGTTATCATCAGCTTTTTTATGAAAAGCATTTTGAGAGTATAATTTCCAGCTGCTTACCATAAACCATGTATGGTTTGTACACTACTACTTGGGAAGTGATAATGTAGCCGGCAGTGCCTGTCATAAAAAACCACCCCCACAGCATGTTTATTGGCAATTTCAACACAAAAGCTGGAGTCTGAACACACACTGAAACTCTGCCATGTTATTTTCACTTATGGGGAAAATGCTGCAAATTTGTGGTGAGGCAAAATGGTAGGAAGCTTAAATCATCTTTGATAAAACTGCATCTGTTTTTTAAAATATAGAGGCTCCAGATTAGTACATGTGAAATACAGTAATGTAACAGCTCTCAAATGTCAAGGAAATTAGAAGGACATACAGGTATATGTGTCTGACCACAGACAGAGAAGAATGCCTACAATATGCATTCCTCCTTCAGCAACATTATACATGTTAGGCAGTGTGAGTGCACTCTGTTTTACCCAGATGAAATCACACAGGGAGTTTTAAGCGGAACATTATTCCTCCATTGAAACTGATGATCCAGGTAGTCACAGGTCCTTACTCTTATTGGAATTTGTAATTCTAATTATTTCGTATGGATGAAAACAAGGCAATGAAAGTATGCAAACTCTTGCTAAGCAGACAGCAATGTTTTGAAAATAAGTAGCAAACAAAACAGACCAAGTTATTTGGGTTACTGAAAATATTTTTGCGACTAATAATTGTCACTCAAGGAAGAAAATACCAGCAGTGACTGTTGTTATCAACGTTTTATGACTAACACCATAGTTTATGACATAGCAGTGCTACAAAGCAAAACTTACTGTAATTTTTAAAAGATTTTTATGCATCCCCAGAGCTCAAGAGAAGCAAAGGTACACTTTAGTTAGCTAGATCTGGTTAAATGCCCACAGAATTAGATGTAGACTCAATAAATTGTGACCTTTTCACAGAAGGAGTGCAGAGTGTTTCAGGAAAGATACGGATTCGCAAGGTAGTCAGTTGTCTTTTCTGAGACACTCTGAATCCATGCCTGACCATACTTTCAGGTGCTGTTTTTCATAGAATCATAGAATATCCTGAGTTGGAAGGGACCCACAAGGATCATTGAGTCCAACTCCTGACCCTGTATAGGGCAACCTCAAAATTCACACCTTTTTAGGAAGGTATAGGATAACGGTAACATGTAGTCAGTGTTAAAGTGGTTTTTGCCTTTGATTTTTTTTAAACTCTTAAACTTTTTCATTTAACCTAGTGTTAAGGAGGAGAAGGCAAGATGCTTCTGTAAGGGAAAAAATAGAGACATTGTGTGAGACAATAATGATAAGGAATATGGTAAGACAAAAGAGGTGGAAAAGCTGTCCAGAAAGCGGATTGACTACTTTTAAGTAGCAGAAGAAAGTTTTTGATTTTGTGTAATGATCTTGACCAAAGGCTGCTGCGGTGGGGTATCTTATTTCTTCCTTATCAGATGGAAAGGCATATTATCGTGGCCATCCTATTTCATTTCTCCGTAGTCCATTTATTTGTACTTTCTCAACGCTTTCGGAAGACTTTGAAAAATAATCCTTTTCACTGAAGTTTTCTTATATCTTCTCTTTTAAATATGTTCTGTCTATTACTATGGGAACATTGGGACTTTTGGTTCTTAAAAATATACCAGATTGGCCCTATCTTTGCTCCTGCCAGTGCTCCTGGTTTCTGAGATAAAGTTACAGACTTGCACTTGTCCCAGTTTTGTACAAGAAAATTTATTCTCTGTGAGGAATCTAAGTACATAAAGTTATTATATGAAAGAATTAGAAATAAATATTGTTGGAAACATCCTGATTTTTTAACATTATGAGGATGATTTCTGAATTTTGATTGACCTTGTTAATATTTCTTTTTTTTAAACTATGGGTGTTGTGATAATAGCTCTCAGATTTTCCAGGTATTTACACTTTATGGCACTGATCCTGAAAGCTTTTCTTTGGGGATGGTTGCCTGATCTGTAGAAGACTCCACCAGAAGCAGCTGGACTCTGTATATATAGGACTCAACCCAAGCAAAGGAAATTTCAGAGGCAGAAGTATAATCTATAAGCAAGCAAGGCATCTAGGCAATTTTCTGATTATAATACACATGCCCATTTGTACAATTTTAGCTCAAATATTACATTTCCAAAAACTTTGCAGAAGAATAAGAGAAGCAGGTATCTTCATATCTACATAAACATTTAGCCTGAATAGTGTGTTGCTTGACCACATATGTTATGGAACAGTGCTATTAATTTAGCATGGTAGAAAAATTACTCTTAAACAAGAATAAAGGGTAAGCATGAATAGCAACACTACCAATACATACAATCAGTCTTTTGTCAGACAATATGTTAAGTATTTCTATAACAAACACAACTGAAATCTTCAGACTGGCTTGTAATTAGGCTCCTTTCCAAAAGTAATCCATTAATACAATAGCTGCCAAATCCCAGTTCAACTTAATTTCACTGACTTTGATTTTTGGACCAAAAGCATTAAGCTTGAACTAGTGAAAAATGTACAAAATGTGCATTCAATTAAGGAGTAATTAGATACTCAATCACCCTTACATCACACTAGGGATTATCCAAGAAAGAACAGAGATACTACTCACTGCAGTGTATAAAACAGTTTTGTTAATTAGTTTAGCACTAATTGAGATTGAGAAAGTGTCACTGTGTCACAGTATTAGTTTGCCTACACGGAACCTTAAGAACACAAAGTTTTGGGTTTCTTTTGAGATTACTTGCTCAGATTTTTCAGTCTAATTCCCTGATCCAGTATCTTCTGTCCACGCAAGAGGAACTTATTCACTTCAGGGAGGGGGTTGGTCCCTGCATTCTCATATCCGTAGCCCACTGAAAAACATGCCAAGAGTTTTTCCAGAGGTGGAGAATAACTTATTATTACATGGGTTTTTATCTTACACCTTTATACTAAACCCCAGGAAGAGCTGGGAATCCTCTGTGCTGTTACACAAAGTGTAACTGTGGCTGAAACCAGCTGCTCTGTGACTAAAACCAGCTGCTCTGTGAAGAGCTTACACCCTCCCTTAGAAGGCAGCTGGTAGAAAGTTCTTCAAGTTGACCATCAAATGGTCCTGCTGCCAGACACGGTGACTTTTGGGGGTATTGGATGGTAACCAGGGAGCACATGGAAATCATGGCACAGATTGTCTCGTGGGTAGACACTGACTTCTTAACAGCACTGCTGGTGACTGACAGCCTCTACACTCCCTTCCTTTTTAAGAGAAAGAGTGGGAACACTCTAGAGATGCGTTGACCCTGCAAGCAATTGTAGGCCCGGGTGACCATTTGCACCCCAGCACTTACAGATTTTTTGTGTGTACATAGTGAGCTATAGTTGGCACTAAAATAACCTCAGGAAAAAATGAGATTATTAGTACAACAGAATGAAATGATTCAGCACTGTCATACCTACCGCTCCTGAACTGAGAGCACTGGGGCAACCTGAGCAGCTGATTTCTAAGGTTATGCTGAAGCATATGAATATGTATTTGTATGAAACTAAGTATTGATTTTTCTCTGCTGCTAATGAATAAGAATATTACTGCTATTAGGAGGGACAAATTGGGTGATTGCTTTCTATCTCCTGAGCCCACCTGACTCCCATGAGAGCTGCGTACTCAGTACTTCACTTGGTAGGGCCCCTAAAATGGTAAACGGTAAAAAATTCTCTGTGATGAGTATGTTTTCCTTTCTAGTTTACTGCCATGCTCTCCACATTAGAATCAATTACCTGATTGATTCAGAAAGCCAATTTTAAAGCTTTGTTTCAAGTTAATAATTTTACCACTGCATTTAACTTTGTGTTTTTATTGCCATTTCCTCCATTGCTAGTAAATCTTCCAGCACTGGCTTTACCCTAAAAGAGAAGAATCAGGACCATTATGTCACTGAAGTGTATACCCTGAAACTGCCCCCACCTACTGTCATGAAATCCCTGCTTTTAGTTTTCCCTGTCTCCCTGGCTGGACATAAACAGTCTTTCAGACCCACTGTGGAGGAATTTCAGTAACATAATTGTTCCATTCTCTTTTCAGAGAGGGGGAAGACAATGCTCCCACAGTGCCCTCGGATGAGAAATGGAAACTTTTGAAGCTGCTGCTTCAGTTGAACCACAAAGCCTGTATTGTTTGTCTTCATCTAATTCAGTCTTGATAGACAGCTTTGACAGTTGGTCTGTCCGCACGGTCCAGTGAAATTCTGGGAATGGGGCTGTACATTAAGAGAAGAAAACACATGAAATCTTCCAATTCACACTGTTAACTAATTTTAAATGGTAATTATCATTGCTTAATTTCTTTGCCATAGCATTCAATAGTGGTCTGTGGTCCAAATAGTACTTGTTTTAAGCTTGGTATGAATGTTAATATGTAGAAATACTCATTATTGTTTTGAATGTTAGATTTAATTTTATTCTGTATCATCTCTTGTGCTGTCAGTAACCATCTTTTCTGTAGAGGGGAGGTGCATTCTATAAAGCTAAGAAAAACATTGCTTGTTCACAGAGACTATTATACAGATTCAGAATTAATTTTTGAGCAGAAAGAAACACTTCTCTGCTAAACCTATGCACTTACCATTGTTAATCTGAATAAAGCTGAATGAGTTTTGCATTACTAGGAACCTTACTGAAATAAAGGACAATTTTGAAATAAGGAAAATTATCCAATGTAACAATAAACAGAATCATCTGGATTGTTTTCTACTTGGTCAGTCATGGAACCTTGCAAATAAATGTTCAATTCAGGCAGAAAATGATTGGCCTTTGTTCTCCTGTGAGTTATGACAGTTCTGTTTGTTTCTGTACATTGCTGAGGATGGTGGTCTGGGGACCTGCTCTGCATGTCCTGAGCTCACTGCACAGCATGGGGATTGCCACGCTGGGCCACACATGACACATCTGACAGAACAGATAAGGGAACGATAGTCTAAGCCAGCTAGTCATAGCTTCTGATTCCTGCAAAACACCAAGATCTGAAGGACAGAGTCAATAATGTGGTGGGCAGTGACTTTGATCACCATAGCTATCAGTGAGGTCCACTTCACTAGCATGAGGAGGGCAGGTTTATGCAGAGACCTATGTGAGTGGAAAAATGCTGGAGACACAGATAGCAAGCTCCAGGCAGGGGCACAATGGAGATGCAAACTGAGGGTTCACGAAGGGGAGGTTACCCCCTTGGAGCAGATCAGTGAGTCATCAATCACAAAGTCATCACCAGGCAATGGTAAATGCAGTGTCAGAAGGCATGCTTCATCCACCTCTTCAAGGGCTATGGGGGGAGCTGCTGCTGAATAATGAGTTACGAATTCTCCCCGTCATTTATGTGTATATTAGGGACAGCAGAAACAATAGGACAAACCCACACACCACACGTGAGCTGGGTGGGGGGGAGTGGATGCTGCTGACTGCTTCATGTGCTCATAACTGTGTGTACTGCAGAAATGTTCTTCCTTTTGAGAGATGCACAGCTGCCCTTGACAGCATGCATTGCAATAAATGCATAGAAAATGTACAGCAAGCAGCCCACCATGAAGTCATCTATTTATTTTGGGCTTAGCAGTGTAGCAATTGGCAAATTCCTCCTTGGGTCTATAGAAACTTGTATTTCTTAGGGTTATGTTTACGGAAGTCCATCTCCACCTTCTGCCCAAATTTAATGAAGTATAACCCCATTATCTAGTCAAGGAGTTCAAAATTTCAGTACTGGCCAAAACCACGCATTCCATCTGCTATGTCCCCAGCACTTCCATAATGTCCATGTAGCAGCTTCACTGGCTGCTGCCCCTCTACCTTCAGCAATGACTCCCCAGGCAGCTGCAGCCAGAGCCCAACCCCAACACGCTGGTCACCAGAGCCTGGCCTCCCACTGGTCCACATCTTGCCATAGGGCAGGGAGGAGTCTCTGCTGCAATGGCCTGCAATGGCTAGGCTGGACTGTCCGCAGTTTTTGACAGGAGCCTGATAATTTGTCCTAGTTGTCAGGTGTGGTACCAAAATCTTGAAAAAAATCCCCAAAACGAAGTCCTGTGAGGTGGAAGTCAACTGGTTTCTGCCAGCTGAAGACCTCTTCTTATGTCCTTGCACCCAGCAATGAAGGAACCTTCCGAAAGCAGAGTGAACCATGTTCCAAACCTGGCAATTGGTTGCAACAGGTTATATGCACAGCTCATTCGGAAGATCTTTTCCCTTTGCTCACAACATATTATTAACTACTGAGTATTAACCAAGAGGAACTGTAATATTAATACGGCAAATATTGACATTATGATGAAATCTGAACTAGATTTATTCTCTAAATAAGGGTGTTCCTTATCTTGGACCTGGCTGATATTATTCTAGCTGTGAAATACAGATACATTGCAAGGCAAATGATGTAATGTCTCCACCACAAAAATTGAAGTCTGTTATTTCCCTTTCCTGTGCTCCCTTCCTGTGTTTGCTGTTCTTTCCTGCATTGCCTTGTGCAGTGAATTTCTAGTTGTATAAATACTACTGCTGAGGAATTGAGGTTAGAAAATTTGTCTCAACATTTGTCAGACTTTTTTTTTCTAGGCCTGGCTTTGAAAGAGAAAAAAATCCCACTGCTAAAAATACTTCTGGCTGTATTTTGTCTTTAGAACCAGATCTAATTATAACAACAAATTCATTCACAAAACACACCCATTCTAATTACAGATTGGTCAAACCACATTCATGGTGTGTTGGGAAAAGTTAAATTAGTCTTTCTGGTTTTGGTAGGAATCCGCAGGGAGGAATTTGCAGGAAGGGCTCTCTGTGTATTACTTCAGTTACACTGCACCCATGAGAGGTTTTATTGAGCGTGGCGAGGCTCTGCTACTCTCCAGTTAGAGTTCCACATGCCTGCCTTTGTATTAACATTTTTAAGAAATCATAAAAACTGATAAAGCTGTTCTGAGGGTAGTGTAAGGCCCTAAATTAATAATTCAAGCCTACAGCCACTAAAGTTCTCCTGAATCAGATTGCTATCTGCAGTGGAAGTATTTTTAAAGGTAAGTATTAATGTGTGTGATGCTCCACATAA
This sequence comes from Fregata magnificens, assembly GCA_013389945.1. Lineage (NCBI taxonomy): Eukaryota > Metazoa > Chordata > Aves > Suliformes > Fregatidae > Fregata > Fregata magnificens. The sequence continues at coordinate 157,399 of WAAD01029214.1, read as the reverse complement.
TTTTAAAGATTTATTAGAAATGTGAATTATAAGTTTCCAAGAGGTGTTGAGCAGTTACACACTTGTTGATCAAGAAATTAACGACATAATACTTAAAAGCAGTGATGTGCCTCATGAAGCAAAAGCTGGCTCTGCAGCCCTCTGGTAAACTTTAGGAAGGCATTGGGAATGAGAAGAAATCCAGCTCTTGGGAGAAGGCAGGTGAGTTGGGGCAGGATGTCTGCTGTCAATGACCTTCCCTCTCCATGCGACGTGTTCTTTGGGTTCCTCTGGAATTTTCTGGAGCTCCCAGGAAAACTTGGAGGCTTTAAGCTCTTAGCGTGACTTCAGACTATGGTGCGATGTGCTTTGCACCCTGGGCTGTGATCCTGGGCTCCTGCCTGTTCAGATCAGAGCAGCCTCTTAGAGAGCACCGTGCCTCCCTACGGCTGCCCTCTGCCCTGGCTCCCACATTTCCTTTGCGTGAAAATCAAGGCGTAGGTGGAGCAATAATGAATACTAGGTCTGTTCCCAAAATACACTTGTGAGGTGACCAGACATAATTGGTGTGGATTAAAGGATAGGCTTGATCCCAGACGTTACAGTGGCAAACATGCTATGGTACCTGTGTATAGAAACAGGCGTGAACTAGGACACTGAGTCTAAGAGGAAGTAAGGGTGGTCCCTGGCCAGCATCCCTGTCTGTCTCCTAAAAGCTGATTCATTGGTGTTCCTGAATCCCAGAGCGTAATTGAAGAGTACCGTAGCTGAAGAGTTAAAAGTGCTTAACAACAGGGCAACATAAAGAAAAAATTTACTAAGAAATTTCAGCTGGATTTTGCTGATTTTTGTAGAAGCAATGAGGAGGGGGAGATCCATGCACAGGCAGCTTCACAAGAAGTCCTACACATCAGTGTTCTCCAGAACCTGCCAGGGTGCAGCTGCCATACACTCAGACTTGCCTTCACTGAGTTTGACTGGTAGGCACAGCACTGGTGCAGTAATGGCCTTTTACGAATTAATTCTTTCATGGTTGGTTGTCACATCAACTCCAGTGAGAATGAAGAGAAGCTTCCTTCCCTGTAGAAATGGGGGAACCCCATGGTGAATGATGGCTGCAGAGGAAAAGGGGAAAACCCTCTCTTAGAGTTGAGGACTCTGGAAAGAGGACAAATTTTGGTCTGCCTTTTCCTCCTTGGCTGGGTTTCACGGTGGCGTCATCAGCCATGGAGTCAAACTTTGAGATGTGTTCTTCCTTTATACACCAGTGCTGCCTGCTGAAATGTCAGGCAGTTGGAGAACCATCCACCACATCTCCTGAGGCTGGACCATGCAAGACGTGTTTGGAAATGTTTACGTGCACATTTATTTATGAAACTGTAACTGTTGTTGTAAGCACACATCTGTGTTTACACTTGTATCTTTAGAACGCTATACATAGAAAATCTATTTTTAAAACAAGGACAATTTAAAATGAATTTCAGAACTTCTAATTAAAGCTAAGAAATTCCAGTATGAAGACTGTGTGCCTAGCATCAGTTCACCAGCACTGTACATATACTGTTGGTATTTGTATGACTAGATACTTTTCCCTTTGCTTAGTGAACATGTGTTAAAGTCCTGTTCCCTTCTCTTTCCCCCCATTATTCATTATTCAGTCCCAGGTCCTTTATGCTGAATGCTGTTCAAGACTTGCTCTGAAGATATAATCATTCATTTTCTCATGGGGCTTTCTCTCTTACAGTATTCATTTGAATGCTTCAGATGTATTAATGAACATATCTTTACACTCACTTTGCAAACGCCTTCTCCCCTGTGTCACCTGAGAGATATTTCTCTCTGATCGTAGACTGACTATCCATATGATGCCAAGAATAAGAAAAAGACTCAGCAGTCAGCCATTTTAGAGAGAGACTCTTCATATTGCCCTGCAACACATGTGGTCCTTGTCCAAGAGAACTTGCTATGACCTTATCTGCAAAGTTAAAAACCCAGCATTGACTCAGTAGTCAGGTCACCTCTTCAGTCTTCTCCCTGATAAAATGGCTGAGATGATGACTTCTATTGGTTTGTTTTTCTTTGCTGGGTCATTTTTTGTGACCCTTCTGTCCAGTACCTTCACATCCTTCTCACCAGTGTTCTTACCATGCTGTGGACAGAGGCAGTGGCAGCTTTTCATTTCTGCTTGGTCTTCCCCAGAGCCTGACCCCACGTTGATCCAAAGAGGCCCTTCTCCTCCCCAGATATCAGGCAAACAACTGAAAACAGGGCCTGAGAATATTAGATAAACTTGAAAATAACTTGCGTTATAAAGTACGCAATGAGCTATTTAAAGCCTTGAATAACAAAGGAAAAAGAAAGCATAAGGATAGCATGAAGCAAAAACAGCATAAAGAAACTTCCTTAAGTGTCTTTTTCTCTAGCAGGGATCTGGTTGGAAATATTCCTTCTCTGTTGCCATCTCAACTTCATTGTGCTGGAAATGGTCCATTCTGGGTTGGGTAAAACCAGCCGACTAACTCACAGCCAGCTCCAAAATCAGTGATTAGAAACCACATCTAGCAAGCCTTGTTCCCGAGTCTGCTGCTCTCCTGCCCCTCTCCTGCCAGTGCCAGGGAATTGGCTGCTCATCCTCGGGCAGCACACACCAATCCTTACCCCAAACCCTGACTGTTCACTACGTTCCCTGTGTTGGGTTACCCCCCGGCCCCTCACAGAAGACAATAAAGAAATAAGGTCATAACACAACTCCATTCTTTTAAAAAGTGAAGCACTTGAGAAGGCTGGAGCTTCAAATGCATAAGCAACTCTTGTGCTTATTATTTAAGACGATGTTTGTGTCTGAGATGGAGACAAAAACATCTTGATCTTACATAGACATAAACTCCATGCATCCCTTAGGCTTTAATACAAATATACACTGCAAACAGTGCTTTCTGAAGTGCCTCCCATGTAAACGTCTGACAGTGGTGAGCATGAAACAGATGAAAGCTACGATAAGTCAGTGAAACACATACAACTGCATATGATACACTATGTCAGCAGTATTTTAAATAGCAGGTATAAAGTAATTCTGGAACATGTGTGTTTAACCTCATGTTGTGAAGATAGCACATTTTTTTTATGCACTATAGGTCAGTTGGAAGTGAATTTCATTATCTTGAATCATAATTAGGAAAAAGCTTGGTCTCTTTAGTTGGATAATCGTATGTGTGGCTGAGCAAGAAGAAAAAAATGCAAACCAAAGGTAGTGGAAAGATTTATTCATGGCTTGGAAACATGTAGTAATTCACACAGATAAGGAGATGTTTACTCAAGAGACAAATCAAAAACAAACACAAAAAAAACTGAGAGCTGTGTGCTCTTGGCAGGGAAGCCAGTAATGATTATCAAGTGCATGAGTCTCAGTGTGAAATTATAGGCTATGATTTAGCAGATGTGCTGAAGCATTTTGAACCTTCCTGATTTCTTGGCATTTTATGTTTTGACCACCCCACTTCCACACAATTTAAAATGAAATCCTAAAAACACACGAGGCCGGAGCACCGCCAAATACCCGTGACTACGGCCGTAATGAATGAAAAAAAGACTTGCAGAGCCAAAGAATTTGTTTTCAACAGGACCCAAGGTATCTGGCCTTCAGATGATGATGTGACTGTGCAAAATTTTTACAGGTGTCCTGTAAAGAGGTTTAATTGCACTATATTATCCAGCCACTAGATGTCTGCATACCATAGAGCTTCAGGCAGGGTTTGTCCTCAGCATAAAAGGCAAACAAAGAAAATTCATATCTGTGTATGTCTCTCTCTGCATCATAATTTGGCATCTGTTTTTTTCTGACCTATGCCCCTTGTTCAAGGTGCATATGGGCAAAGAGATACTCTGCAAGAAAAGTTACATGTATGAAAATTGAGGCTGGTTTCTATTAAAAATGGAAAGAAAACTGTAGATTAAGTCATTTGTCTAGATCACATCTACTCAGATAAAATTCACAAACAAATCTGGAAATCAAATCGAAATTGCTACTACATAAGTCGTCACAAATTCCAGTTAAGCGGGTTATGTGGCACCATGAAGCAACAGTAACCTGCAACAAAGGCAGCGGCAAGTCAGGCTGCAGTAGCGATGTCCCCGGGAGTAAGGGTGGCTGTGAAGTCAGTCTTGCGGCCCCAGCAGGTGCTCGGTGCACCCATGGCTCCGGGCACCACTCTCCTGGCATCACTGCAGTTGTATTGGAAATCTGTGGTGTTGGGGCTGGCGGCAGCAGAGCCACCAGTGGCTTTGAGGAGCACCATGAGTCCCGGTGCTGGTTTGCCTCCAACTCTTCAGGGAGTTCCACTGTTTTTTGCTGCCTCTTACTTGCAAAATGGAGCTCATCTGTTTGATTTTAATGCAATCGGTGCTGTTAGGAAATGCAAAGTTGAGAGCTGCGGGTACTGTGAGCCCAGGTATAGTCCCCAAGGGCTTCCTTCATAATAATAAAGAGAAGATAGTAATTTATTACGTTAAAACAACGCACACATCTTTCATGAACAATAGGACAGCACAGCCTAAGTGTGCACTGCATGGGCAGATGTTTACATACCTGTTTGGCATAAAAGCTTTTCTCACAGGATTTCCCCAAGGCACAATGATGGGCAGCCCTTCCTAGGTGCTTGCTGTGCTGAAATGCCAAGAAAGGGATGGGGAAAAAAAATCCTCTGCTTTCAAGGCCTTTGGCACCACCTGGAAAGCGAGTATTGCCTGAGTTCAGACACCCAGCTTCAGAGCTCCCTGTTATCTCTGTTCACTGTCTGGGAATAAGTGAAGTTTGTGAAGATTTGTGAAAATTACTGGTTTATGCAAAGGCAGTACCTGCAGTACCTCAAATGAGCATCACTATAGGGGCAGATTAATCGATCATCTACCGTGCCCTGTTACCCTTAAATTTGAACTCTGGCTCCTCCCTTCAAGGCCTCTTGAGACCTGTATCATGTTGCTTTTGTTTGCTTGCTCCAAGATACAACCTCCTCTTGCTTCTCCTGATCGGACACCTTCCCTTGCTGGTGTGGGTTCTTTCCTAAATGCGTTTAGTAGTGGGTAGCTGCAGAGCACAGCTGCTTTTTGTGTGCTGCTTGATGTTATAGTATTTACCCTTTCCCAAAAGGATTTGAGTGGCGTATTATGTTCAGGCTTTCCCTGCTTCTTTACATCTCTTGGTTAGTTAATCAAGTAACAGTTCTTAAATCCAGTTTCTCATTAACAAAATTGAATCTAATATTAAGGATTCATTCTCATTTTAGAGTTGATTACCATAATTGTGGTTAGTGTTCCATCACAATTAACTTTGGTTTTAATCACTAAAAGGCTAACAAGCTCATTTCACACCTTTTTCATTTGGTAAATGCAGAGAAGGAAGATACAATTGGTGCCTTGCAATTACTAGCTGCAGAAACTTTCTTTCACTGTCCATAACAGTGAGTGTCAAATTTGTGAAGCTGAGGGACAGAGTGACGAGGACATTTTTCTGTTTTTAAGACGTGGATGTGCAACCAGTAGGTTGCCATTGCCACTTCTTTTTGAATTAGAGCAGAATCCCACGTCCATTTATATGAGTGCTAAACTGTGTCGTTCATTGCATTTCTGCACAGTAACACCTTTTTTTTAAAATCACAAAAACCCTGAAATTATTTTGGGTGGACGATTTGTCTTGAGAGAAGAGCTCATAGTGTGTATAGTCTTGGGGTCTCAAAAGTAAGGAGCCAGTGAAGCCCTTGGAAGATGGGTCTTTGTTTCACCTGCAAGGAAAGAAAGTGCCCTTTTTGACATTTCTAGAATTTTTCTGAACCAGAATGAAATTTTAGTTATGTCAGAATACCCTAAATTATTGAGATTTCAAATTTCAACCAATTTTAGTCACGCTCTGTAGGACTTTTGTTATATCAACTAAACTTCTCTTCAGTTAGCCTCCAGCTCCTTCTTAGACCAACCTGCATTCTACTTTTGTTTTGTTAAGTGATTGTTTTTATTTCTTAAAGAGAGAGAGAGAAAAAAAGAATGCTCTCTGAGAAAGTATCCGGCAGTTGTCCTGTAAACGAAGAGAGTGATAATGTGTGGTTATATCACTGTATCTAAACAGGAGAAACTTTGTGATCTCAAATACACACCTCCTCTTGCTGATTAGCCAGTTAGAAAAGAGCAATCTGGTATTACTTTGGTAATCTTTTCATATAGAAAGACATCTAGCTACACATAGATGAGATTGCTTTTACAGTTTTTTAATAATGCTGCTTTCCCACCAATTTCTAAGAAGGAAGAACCCAAATATCTTCAATTTTGGCAAGCTCATTAGGCAACAGGAGACCAGGTGGTGAGATACCCCTGTTCCCCTCACTTTCCTTGTGCTTGTCTCTTTCCCTAGCAGCCAGAAGGAGGAGAGAAAAAAATCAAAACACGGTCTTCTTCCCAGCAACGATTTCCAGCTGACATTTCAGCTGTGATGGACATCTACATGTAGGGGTAGAGCAGTTGTCACCCAAAATAAAGCAGTTGCACCTGTAAGAGGAGGACATTTGGCTAGAGGAAGGAAAGGAGTTAGAAATCTGCCAAGCCTAAATCTGCTCTCAAGAGTTTTTCAGTTAGTAATTTAATGAGATCATGTGGTATTTTTATCTCCTTAGTCTCTTAAATTGTCTTTCATTAGATTTTAATGAGATTTTCTTCATCTCCTCCAGATAAAGTCCTCCCATTTTATCGGTGCATTCTTCCTGTTTGTTTCCAGCTGTGCAGCCTTACGTTCAGAGCTGTAGCAAAAATATATTCAAGTCCATATATGCAATCGAGACTGCTTCACCAAAGTGACTTGCAATTACTTAAGATCAACCAACATTAAAGCGGAAAGGTTCACTCTATTTGGCCTGGTCTTCATCAAATAGACCACAGATTTTCACCCAGTAATTCCTTCATCAAGTCGAGAAGCTTGCATTGACTTTCTGCCTAGTCTCGAATTACTTTCAATCCATATTCTCAATGCTTTACATCTGGTACTATGTGTAACTGTATTTGAATTACATACAGTTTTGTGTGTGGTTTTCACATCTTTTGTTTCACATACTTTTTTTTCTTTTTTTCTTTTTAAGTCAAATCTCATTCTTCTTTGCTCATCAATTTTCCTCCAGCTTTTATACTTTCAACTTTCTTCCTAGATTCTTTCTGTCACATACCATTTCTGTCAACAGGGCGCATGCGGGCTGTGCTTCCACAGCGTAAGATCTATGTGCTCCTAGATCATCCCATGGTGCAAAACTGATCTGAACGAGGCACGGGCATATTTCTGATGAATTAGCCAGAGTACAGAGTATGGATATATGCCAGGCTTTATCCCAACTATGGGTAAACAGATGATGTGTATTCGGCATAAAATTAGAGTGGGCAGGATGAGATAAAAACTGATCTGTCAAGACAGATTGAAGTTGTACTAAGAATTCAAAATATTTGGAACAAATTTGAACTGACAGACTGAAGTTGTTTTAGTGTTTTGTGTCATATGGCCACAGGGTTTTTGATCTTGTAATAAAGCATCTTAAAACAGGTTTACCATCTTGTCTAACTACAGCCTCAGTAACACCAATGTCAGCAAAGTAATAAACTTCCTGATATTAAGACCAGAAAGAATCCTTCAGGTAATTTCACCTGATCCCTGAACGACCCAGACGGTAGAATTTCCTTCATTAATCCACATTGTGTTCAATAACCTCCTGTTGTTCTTTAATATCAAGGCCACATGATAGCAAATACATGAAGCATCCAGTAATACAATGTTGTTTGGCCAATACAGTAAACACATCATTTAGGCAGCACGTGTCTGGGATTTGTACCTCGAGTCACTCTTTCACTCTGCAACTTAGCAAACCTCTTAGCTTAGAAACAGCCATCCTCAACCTGAGTCCTGGCACTCCCTGAGCTCCCTCCTTACAGAGGATATTTACCCCAGCACGCTGATCCATACTGTGCTATAGGGAGAGGCTGGTGAAACACACTTGCCCTAGGATGTTGCTCCCAGCTGCCTTTCAGTTGCTACTGCAACTCACCCCTGGAGCATGGTATGAGAGGGCTCTGCTGCTCTTTCCCTTCTGGGAAACTGCTTTCTAGGAGATAGAGGTGCAGGCACTTTCCTATCGACTGAGGAGGAGAAGTCGATCCTTTGGACCTCGCCGGGAGACAGTACTGCCTGTTCCCTTCTGCCAGCAGAGATGAGGCAGAGAGTGAGTGTGCTGCTTGGCTTGTCTCAGCAGCCCTCTGCTCCCTTGATGCTGGCAGCCAAATAGCCACCAGCAGAATAGAAAGAGGAGCTTAGGCAAGCACTGGTCTTATCAGGAAGAGGCAGGCGTCAGCGGCTGCCCGCACTCAACCCATCTGTGAGAGCGCTCTTCTGCCATTGTCGTGCTACAAGCCGAGCGGTGTGGGCTGCCAGCGTCAGCCTGGCTGGGAGATGGGGGCTGCCAGTGCTGCCTCCCACATCTGGCCAGTGTCTGTAGCTTAGGGTAAGGCACCAGCCCTGGATAAGAGACAGCTGTGGCTGATGGTTGCCACACCGGGTAACTCCATTGCCTGCTGCTTGCCAGCTGAGATCTGCATTTGGCTGTTGGAGGCAGACCGCTCTTGCAAGGGGGTAGCAGGCTTGGCACATCCAGGGCTTGTGGCTCAGCTAGATGCAAGATAGAGATGCAGCCTAAGAGAGCACCACTGGCCCCAGAGACTGCAAAAGAGAGCAACCTAAGGAATAGCCCCTCCAGCCCTGTCAGGGGAAAGCCAGAATTGATGCTGAACTCTGAACTTTATGAGATAAAAGTTGTCCCTGCTCATTTGTATATCTGCAGATCAGGTATACAATTAGGGTAGCAGTTGAGTGAGAAGATGAGAAGGAAAAGAGACAGGCCACAAGTCAATCAAAACAAATCCAGAATCATTCCTGTTACTGCAATCAGGTGATAGGTCTTAAGTGAAGAGTCACTTCCGACAGGGACACAGGAATCTCTTTGTGGATGTACTGGGAGTGACAAAGTTCTTTTTACCTTTAAAAGTTTTTAATAAAATTATAAAATGGGGGATTAACGACATATAAAAGAGTTTATGCACTACTTGGGAAAAATATTTATCCCTTTCTACCCACTTGAGTGCATAAGACCCCTTGATCTGATGGTGTAAGGATTGGATTTGGCCTAAGTGTAACACTTTTCTCTGAAAGTGAGTGAGTGACCTTTGTAATCTAGTAAATAGTCTACCTATGTGCACAGTCAGGCATCACCTGACAGAAATAAGTTTCCACTCTTTCTCACTCCTGTTAGTCCTTCAGTTCCGGCTGCAGGATGAACGAGTCTGTTCTCTTTTTCTGACTCACGGATCTCCAGGATATGCATTTTTAAACAAGAAATATCTCTTTATTTCCTGTTTTCCAGGTACTGGAGAATCAGTAGGGATGGTCCAAATGCTTCACTTCTTCAAAGCTTTGTTCAGGACCTGTCTCTTACATAGTACCTCAGGCAAATTATCTCTGAGCAGTAGTAGATGGCCTGGAAGCTATTTATTGTCTGCTTATCATGTTTGTTATAGACTTGCCCAAGTTTTCCTCTTGCCAGAGCTGTCGTAAGACATTCTAGTACCCAGAGTGTCTAATAGCTTGCCCTTCTAATAATGCAGTTTTAATACCTATTTGTTCAAATACTTAAATGTTCAAATAAATAATTAAATATTAGGGTTGCAGGCACTGCTTATAGATTGTTCACAGCAACTTACTACAAAACGGCATTGGTTCTGCCTAGCCATGTAGTCAGTCTCTTGAAAAAGGGATTGCTGGTATGGCTGGAAATGGATGGGCTCAATGGTACCTGCAGTCAGATCACCTCTGCTTTGGGAGAGAAGGGGAGAGCCACCCCAGTGGCCTTGATGGGCCTTTTGGAGGTCTGAAGTTTCACTGCTGGAAGGACTTAATCAAAGTGCTTGATCCTTCCTGGATCACTGAAGGACAGTTGTAAAGAGGTAGGCAAAATAATGATTCATCCTCCCTCTTATGGGCCCTACTTGGGTGAAGTCCGATGGAGCACCTTCAAGCAGGCTTGACAGGAGCATTTGCTCCCAGAGGAGGTCTCCCCTTGCTGTACATGAGCCTGTTGCTGCTGTAAAAACACAGGGATGTTGAGCTGCATTGTCTAGTCCTATCCCAGCACTGAGGCAAGGGTAGCTGATGGATATTGGTCTAGCCTGCTTTAGACAGCTTCCCATGTGAGCCTTCCCTGTCTCCTTAGAAAGCTTTTCCTCTGGGCTCACCACACGCAGCTTCAGTGACCATGTACTACCTTGCCCCCATGCCTCTTGGGTCCTTCAGGGTATGGACATGGTAGTGCAGCAGGGCGCCGTGAGGACTGGTGGCTCCCCGGGGTGGCAGGGCAGGGCCTGGCAGCCCGTCCTGTCCCACCACATCAGCCAGGAGCAGCTGGGGGCACCGGAGCATCAGGGACTTCCCTGGGGACAGGGACAGGTCTGGCAGGGCCCTCAGGCAGAGACCCAGCAATTTGCCCAGTTCCTAACAGCCTGTTACCCACCTCAAGGCTGTGATCTCATCTGCCAACAGTCCTTTCCTCTGAAGAAAGCCTGGTGCCCACCTCCGCTATTTTCTGCACCGGCCACTTCTCTTCATTTTGTTTAGTCTTATGTATATGTAATAGGTACAGAGAAGCCACCATCCTACCTGAAGGCTGCGGTGCAAGTGATGACCAGATGCTACCGATCCCACCTGGCACCACCTCCTGGTGGTTCCTGTTGCCCCCCTTTCCCGTCCTCTCTGCTTCCCTCCCAGGGCTTACCGCTGAGGACAGAAATTCGCCCTCAGCACAATCCACTCTCTGGGACAGAAAAATTTGCATGGCTTGATTTCATGGGCCTCGTCAATGTTTCTTGGGAAGAAAACAGCTGATTAAGTAGCAACTAATCCCCCTTCGCTGTTAGAGTGAAAAGTAGTACAGTAAAGCATTTTTTATGCTGCTCGTCTCGTAAGTTAAAAAGGTAAAAAGGAAGAAAACCAAATAACTATGTTTTGGGTAAAACAGAAAGCCTCCTGGTCAGAAAAAGAGCTATTTACACATGCTCCTCAGATGATCATGTGCTAGCCAATTTTAAATTAATATAATTTCACACCTATTTCATAGCTCTCTCTTCATTCCTTGTGCACATTATTAATCTGTAAGTGACACTGCCCTGCTCACTGGCTTCCAGCGGTGAGGAGGAGCAGTGCCTGGGCTGCCTGGGAAGAAGAAGCAGGGAGAGGTGAGGGGACCTCATGGTGCTGCTTCTCAATGGCCAGGCTGTCACCTTGTGCTCAGTCAGGCTTATCCATCCTAGTGGAAAACTGCTTCAATAATCCTTACTTTGTCCTGTTTGCATTACATGCCGGGAGTATGTTCTCATCTGTATTACCTCCCTCCCTGGCATGGGGTTTTGCCACCTGTGCCCGGCCTGAGTGCCAGTGCTTGACAAAGGGCTGATGCAGTTTCCTTGGGCATGAGGGGCACTCCGGGGAAAACGAACCACAACCAAGACTTACACAACTTTGCTTCTGTTCCATAAAAATGTAATAGTTTGAGGTGGCAGGATGGCACAGAGGAGTGCAAATGGAGAGCTGTGGTGTGATCATGCCATCAGCCCTCCAAACTTGTGCAGTGGACAACCCTGTGGCTGGCAGCCTGTCCCAGGGCAACCCAGCCTGGGATGGAGGTGGTCTTCTGCTCCCCAATGGCTCCTTCTGGATGCTCTTGCCCATCAGGTATTCTCTGCCTAAGCGGGGAAAAGGCGGCTCTAATACATGAAGAGAGAAACTGGAGAGTCGATTCTTGGCACACCCAACTGATGTTTCCAAGTGTTGCCACCAGAGGATGTACCAAGCACATTTTTGCTGGATCAACACATAAAGAGATGATAATAGCCAGATTTACCAGCAGAGGTAGCATAACTTCTGTATAGAGACAGGAAATTTCAGTGTAAACAACAGTTCATGAAAAAGAGAACACACAGAGGCAAGGAAGTTACGCGCTGTATTTTCTGATGCATTTATTCCACCAGCTCTTGAATCTTTAACATATTAAACGGTAAATGCATTTCTGATTTCTTTAATACATTGCTAATACTGGGAATATCTAGGCTAGGCCACTTCCAGTCTTTAATGCAGTTTCTTGCAAAGACAGCAGCCATTTTGATGGTCGAATATTTTTCATTGCAGTAATTCATCTTCTAGATCTGGGATAGTCAGCAGTTTAGGCACGGGGCAGAATAAAGAGTGTTCAAAGAGACAATGGCTACTAGACTGAGGCACTGACTCAAAAGCCGTTTGAAAAATGGTTGCTATAAAAAGGAATGGTAAGAGCATCAACTGTACATAACAAGACAGCATTTAAAATTGGTGTTTTAGAGAAAGATCTGTAATATTCTCAAAAAAAAAGGTCAAAGATTACTTAGTGATTACATCCTGTATCAACAAGAAAGTATATATTTTTAACTGAAAAAACTAATCAATTTCCTCCCAACATTTTTTCCGCTTATTAAAGACACTGAATATTTCTAGGAAGTCACAGGTATACTTCAAAATGTACATTCTGAAAGTGTACAATATAGCAAAATATTCAGGAATACATATTCTGTACTAATTGTTTTCAGACTTTATTAATGGTCTGACTGGTGATTCAGTGTCTGGTTCAGTGGCAAACCACCCCATTCAGTGGACCACGATCAAGCCTTTAAAAATATATTTTTCAATGAATTATTTGTCATCACACCCTGAAATGTAAATGATTCTTTACAGGAGTTTTATCTCCCATGGATAAACTGAGCCATGCAGTTGTGATTCCTTCCTAGAGCTGACTATGACTAGTTAACTCATTTATGTCTCCATGTTTGTTTAGGCACAAAGTCTTATCCAATAACTCAGGAGTTATTAACTTTCTAAAATGACCTGTTTACTCAGTATATGTCCTCTCTGTATTATGATAAACAAACATGAAATCAGATAGATTGAGGAAAGACTCACTGGTCTATGTTGAAGTCTGCAGAGAAGAGTTATTCTGGATATATAGTAAATTGCAGTTATCATTTATTTGAATGGGCTTGTCAGTATAAAAATTAGCAGAATAATTTTCCTTCAGTTACAGTGCTCACAACATCTGCAGTTGCTGTAGTAGAAAGCAGTGGATGAACAGATTCATCTTCCATACTGTAAATACAATCAGGTTCTTTCAGCTGGCAGCGTACTAGGTTTCATTTTTTAACCAATCATACACTTTTTCAGTTATTGGTACTATCACTAGCCACTTAATCCTGTCAATTTGAACTCAGCATGCAAGTGGTAAGAAGCTTGAATGTTGCAGTAAATTTGTTCATTGAGCAGCCAATTATAAAATGAGTATTTTTGTTACTTCTTCCTAATGGCAAGCAAGCAAATCCTGAGTAATTTTTCATACTCTTGTCTTCTCATGGCCAGTGTCAAGTATCTGTCCATGACTGCTGGAGCCCCTGGCAAACCTGTAACACATCAGGGGCCTTGATCACTTCCTCTGAAAGGGGGAAGTCACTCTTCACCCTCTGTCTCTGTGAGAGCAGATAGAGAGGGAATTTGGAGCCCTTGGCAGCACAAGTCCCTGCTCACACTTTGGCCCATGCAGTTCACAAGCTGTCATCAGGAGCTTCTCATGGTACGTTCTTGGAAATCCCTTAGCTCTGAGAAGTTAGGATATAACAACCCTACTCTTGACTGCCTTTGAATCTTCTCTGTTTCCNATATATATTATATTTAAATATTATTATTATGTATTATTCAAATGAATAATACAAAAGGAAATCAAACACATCATAGGAGTCTTATACATATGTATACACAACTGAGCAAGCAAAACTCAATCAACAACTAAGGCACAGAGGAAGAACACAGTTCAAATATTAGTATTTTTTTGTTATTAGAGCCTGACCATATCTGTCCTCATTCATGCACAGATCCCAACACACTGGAGTAGGTGGGAAGGCATCCTCTGGACTCTGTGCCCAGCTGTACCCCAAGCAAGTCCATTACAGCCAGAAACACTGGGTAAACAGATACCAGAGGCTCCACAGGGCAGTTTGGTGAAAAGACTGCTTCTGAGGTCTCTGTTTAGGAAGACACCGGAGAGCCGGGCACATCTGGTCTGGTCCAGCCATTCCTTGCGATGAAGTCATTGCTCTTTGCTGCCACCATGGACCCAGCTGGCAGTCCCACACTTCTTGAGTCTCCAGCTGAGCCTCAAAGCAGCACAACCTCCAGAGGATCCTTCAAGCAGGACCCGGGAAGCCTGCAGCCCCCTCCTCTCTCCTGCTAAACCATAGCTACACCCAAAAGAGGATCCAATTCACTGTCCTCAGGAGCACCTGGCGCACGTCTCTTTTGCCCTTTCATTAGTACAGTGTTCGCAACGAGGTGTTGTCACTTGCGCAGCTGAAGAGTAGGCAGCCCCCCCACAGGATACAATAGGTAGGACAATGCCTAAGAATCTCCATCACTCAGGTAAACGGTGCCAGTCAGAGCTGGTTAGATCAGCCTTTCATCCTAGCAGCACTTTTAGCTCTGGGGGTTACATATATGCCCCTAAAACAGGATTTCTCTCACAACTGTGATGTCAGAGACCTCCAAAGCGTTTTTGGTTAGCTGCTTGTGGGAAATATCAGTTGTACTTCACGTGGTCTTCTCCTCTGTAGTGGACATATCTGGAGCCAATTTCTGGTGTGTAGCTTCATCCAAAACCTCACCGTAATCACTAGCACTTCTGAGGCTTCTCAGATGGGTGGCTGACAGGAAGCTGCCTGATTACATGGCTTTTAACACATCTTTCAACTAATTCAGACCCAAACGCAAAATCTGCTATAACATGCAAGGACATCATGTGGATTTATGATATTTGCTTGAGGACTCTGCAGTCATAAACCAATGACTGGATTACAATGAGATAAATACAGTATTTTCTTCTGCCAAATGGAATTCTGTCCGGATACTTTTCATTGCATTACTTAATTGAAAGCAGCTCCCATTTGGTCAACCCAGCAATTTGAAAAATTAAAAGATAAGCCACATTTTTTTGTTTCAATATACTGTCAAATGCATTTGAAAATAAAATGCTCAATCACAGTAATGTTAAGTCTGCTCCTTATGTTTGTGGGTTTCAAATGTTAAACCTAATAATACTCCTTCTTTGAAACTGGGCCAATCCTGCTCCACTTGAAGTCAATGGGAATTTTGCCAATAACTCAAATGAAAGCAAGGTTGGGGCCTATATATTAGCTTGAGGCTTTAGGACTCCACAGGAGCCCAGAAATTCCAATTTCTGAAAATTAAATATTTCCAACTGCACTGAGCTGTCTGATTGCAAATTGTTGCTGCATCTCCAAAAAAAAAATTGAAACAAACACTGACAAAGAGTGAAATATTTTTTTCATATTGCTGCCAGATTCTGAAGTTTTAAAGCAACAATGATAAACTGGAAATATACCTTTCCTGGAACAGTTGCATTTCTAAAAGACATGAGACACAGCGCCAATCCTGCAGGCAAATACAGAGAAGGAGAATTGCAAAGCACTGTTACTGTCTGCTTCTCTTCAACAAGCCTGTGCACAGCCTGGGAGCCTACATATACAAAGTAATTGGGTAGCAGTAGGTGCTATAGCTACTTCAAAGATTTTTTGAAGAAAACTATCTTTTAACAGATTATTAAAAAATTACAGATATATTTTTGTAGTACTGATCTTTTTTATTTTGACAGAATGGTTCAAAAGGAAGGGTAAGAAAGTTTGAAACACTTTTATTGCCAATTCTAATCAAATTAATTTAATAAACTCTTTTTCAGTTATTATGAAATCCTAATAAACTCAGTAGGCAGGTGAAAGATGAACCAGATAAGTTTAACCTGATGTAGAGAATGAATAGTCCTTTCAGCACTCAGTTCTTTTGAATGAACAGTGAACATAGCTCATGGAAAATAGTTTCTGTGTTTGGACCAGCACTCTATGAAACCCCAAGTTATTTCAACCAGTGCTTTATGGCCTAAGAATGCAAGCAAACATGAAGGAAAGCAAGAGAGAGACAGGACCAAACACACTACCTTACTTATTCATCAAATTTAAGATGCCAGTCTCCTCAGACACCAAATTAATCTCATGGTTTTGGAGAGGCTTCCTCCCTCTCTTCGTTTAGCGATCAGAGAGCTCAGAGACGAGCACTGCAGCTCAGGTACAAATCAGGCAGGTGCCTCAGTGACACAGTGTCACTATCCCTGTGTGCCTCGTTTCCTAGAAACCAGCACACCTACAAGGCTCAAGCTGAGGGTTCATCTGCAAAGGAGTTCAGAAAAATTGTGAAGATACTTTAGAAATCATAGAATCACAGAACGGTTTGGGTTGGAAGGGATCTGTAAAGATCGTCTAGTCCAACCCCCCATGCCGTGGATTGGTACATGTCATAAAAATATTACATTTTACCCATGTTTTCTTTTTTTGTACATTATTTCAGCACAGAGAAACACTAGAAGTCAGGTTCTGATTGTTGTGACTTACCACAAGTCATGGTCTGTCTCCCTCCGCCCTGCAATCTTGAGGAACTAGTCTATCCACCACTTGAAAAAACCCCCAGCATTTTACAAATAACTGAATAGCTCTGCACCCTTTGCAGGGAAACTTAGAGAATTCATCTTCTCCTTTCCTTTACTGATATCACAGTAAGTGGGGCCTGATTTAGAGACTCAGAAGATCTACAGATCCAACAGACTTTGAGTACTTTTGAACAGCAATACCTCCTGAAAACCAGCATAAAATGTCTGTGTGGACTTCTTTCCAGAGCAGGGTGTCCATTTGCAAGTTCAACTTGAAGCATATTAAAAGTGCGTTATTATGTCTTTCTATGAATTATATGTATGCGATAATAATTCCATCTTACTTTGGATGGATAATAACAGATTTGTTTTATTTTTCTGGGAAAGATGGAGTTTGGGGTACAAAGTAGTGGTTAAATAATTGCCAAGTCACCATAAACACATTACTCTATTTAATGCTCACAATCCTACATTCAGTCAACTGACGACAGAAGCCAAGCAGAACTAATCAAAACATTGAAGGTGAGTGCTTGCTGCCAGCATCTCTCCTGCATTTACCAGACGAGCTATTTACAAACCTAGAATGTGAGCTACTTAACTGTGAGTGACTTGAGTTTTAAAAATAAAATGTAGCTAAAATTAAATAAAAATGTTAGAGTTACAGGCTGTCTACAGATTGGATTTTCAGTAGGTGTATCATTCATCAGTGATAATATCTTCACTTTTAGGCTGTTCACTGCCCTTTTACAGCCCAAATATCCATTGTTAGTAAGAAATTGATGTTATCACTAGATTTCCCCAAATCTTAGAAAACACGGCTCAAAATAACCTCCAGAGTTCATCTGCCCACCTCCTCAGCAGGATCAACTATACCTAAACCTTTCCTAAGGGATGTTTACCCAGCCTGCTATCATTTGTCTCATGTTGTAGCCTGAGACCCTGTGAGCTGACGCAGATCTCTTCAGCTGATTCCTCCGAGCTGGCACTGGAGGTGATCTCTTTAGGTGATCTCATTACATCAAGTGTACAAACATAAATGTGGTTTTTGTGTGTGATATCACCAGGAAAAAAAGGTAAAGGAAATCTGTTAGTGAAACTCACCAAATTAGAAGGAAGATTATCAGTGTTAGTTAGATCTATCGACCTGTTTTGCTTTTAGGGACAATCTGTTGCCCTTTCATTTTGGGCAGCAATCTACCGATCTCTGGGTTTGTGGCTCTCTGAGGAGCTGGCACAAATTTGCGTACAGTGATGGGGCGTGTGGAGCTGATGGCACTTGTGCAGTACTTCTGCTTGTCACCCTTGGCAGATAGAGCACCTGCAGGTGTTCCCTGCAGAAGGCGAGCCCAGGGCACCCAACGCACCTTAGCGTCGCTGTGCAGGCTGGGGTTTGATATTTTGCTATCTGTCAAGTGAGAAATAAAGCCAAAAAGCAGGAATTGGGAATAACAGCCTCGTATTTTTGGCCTGATTCACCACAGTAACTAAAAGCCTCATAGTTACTTATGCAGCTGCCCTCATAGTAGGGAAATGCGAGGATGAGTATCATTGTCTGCATTTGGTATCTGTGGAGCTTGGGTGCAAGGACACCCAGTGACTTCTGTGAGATCACAAACAACCAAGACTTCTCATAACTTTGGGTTACTGAAACATGTGGATGCCTGCTTGTACACACGTGTGAGAGGAGAGTTCTGCTTCACTAGAGGAAAAAGTTTCCCTTGGGCTCTGAAAGCAGTGGATGTTTATTGACCTCCTCAGAAGGAAGAATAGATCCAATCTGAATGTAGGAGGTAGTTCTTTTACTTACTGAAGCTTATTTGTGTCATTTGTAGAATCTTTACAGAAGATTTCAGATTTGTTACTTTCAACAAGATAATTTCAAGACAATGTGTCATTCTTTCAGAGTTGCCTATTTGTGCTCAGGTGTATAACCTGACCAGTTCTTTACCTATTTATTATCTTCTTACATATGTGACAGCCAGTGTGAAAAAGAAAATAGACTTGTGGGTTTTCTTGGGTTTTTTGTTGGCAGAAAAGTTTCTTGCAAAAAGTAAATAGAAAAGTTTGATCAAAATTTCTTCCCAACAAATTAAAGCAAACCATTCCTAAACACAAACTAATTAATAATTCCCTTTAAGTGAATGGATTCAAAAATCTATTTCCAATTTTGTCTTAATTACATTAACAGTACCTAACTGCTGTCACAACAGATAATTTGTTTATTCATCAGACCTACAAGTTTATACAATAAGTTTATACACCCTTCTTCTATGTTCCCTTTTCACTTAAATAGTAGTCTCCTAGTTTGGTTTATTGAGCAATCACAAGCAGGTCATCAAGTTTTATTTCATAGTAACATTTAGTGGGATAGATACTTCACTAATGCCACCTCACACTTTCCTCTGAAGACTCCTGTCATTCTACTCTTGCATAGAAGCTGAGCTAGTTTTTTAGAACCCCCTTACTCCCAATTTATATCCATATTTCTCTAGAGTATAACAAAAACAGCTTCTCAGAGTGAGAGCTAATTAATGTTTTGCATATACCTGTGGGTTGACCTTGGCTGGCCGCCAGGTGCCAACCAAGCTGCTCAATCATTTCCCCCTCCTCAGCAGGACAGGGGGATAAAATACAATGAAAAAACCCATGGGCTGAGATAAGGACAGGGAGATCACTCCCCATTTACTGTCTTGGGCAAAACATACTTGACTTGGGGAAAGAATTTGATTTATTGTCAATTAATAACAGAGTAGGATAATGAGAAATAAAACCAAAACTAAACTCACCTTCCACCCATGCCCCCACCCTTCGCCCACCATCTTCCCAGGCTCAACTTCACTCCCAACTCTTCTACCTCTTCCCCCCCGAGCGGCACAGGAGGATGGAGACTGGCGGTTGCAGTCAGTTCATAAATCTTTTTCTCTGCTGCTCCTTCCTCCTCACGCTCTTTCCCTGCTCCAGCATGGGGTCCCTCCCATGGGATACAGTCCTTCACCAATAGGATACAGTCCTTCACCAAATGCTCCAATGTGGGTCCATCTCATGGGCTGCTGTCATTCAAGAACTGCTCAAGCATGAGTCCTTTCCACAGGGTACAGTCTTTCAGGAACGGACTGCTCCAGTGTGGGCCCCCCATGGAGTAACAGGTCCTGCCAGAAAACCTGCTCCTGTGTGGGCTCCTCATGACAGGCTGCAGCTTCTGCCAGAAGCCTGCTCTGGCATGGGCTCTCCATGGGCTGCACCAGCCTTCAGGGCACATCCACCTGCTCCAGTGTGGGGTTCCCCATGGGGGTCACCATGGTCTTCACCAGAGGCTGCAGGAGTGGATATTTGCTCCACTGTGGTCCTCCATGGGCTGCAGGGGGACAACCTGCATCACCATGGTCTTCACCAAGGGCTGCACTGGAAGCTCTGCTCCTGTACCTGGAGAACCCCCTCCCTCTCCTTCTTCACTAACCTTGGTGTTTGCAGAGTTGTTTCTCTCACATTTTCTCACTCCTCTCTCTGGCTGCCGTACAGTGTTTTTTTACTCTTTCTTAAATGTGTTATCACAGCAGCACCACCAGCATCTCTGACAGGCTCAGCTTTGAGCAGTGGTGGGTCCATCTTGGAGCTGGCTGGAACAGAATCTGTCTGACATGGGGGTAGCTCCTGGTGTCTTCTCATGGAAGCCACCCCTGCGGTGCCCCTGCTACCAAAACCTTGCCACACACAATACCTAGTACTTTCAGTATAAGATGGCAACTTGTCACCTTTTTTACAGCTGCTGAATATTGAATCAATAAGTTAAATATCAATTAGCATTATGTTCTTTTTGTCTTCTCTTTAATTTTTGGTTTCACCCACCCTTGTGTTTTCAGCATTCTTTCTGCGTTGAATTAGATAGTCTGAAATCTTTCACTTTCCATTCTCTGTGCAGTTTAACACAAGCATTTGTTTAGCTTTCTGCATAATGTGGTACTGTCCTTGTTTAGCTATAGGCTCTTCCAGAAATGCTCACCACTTTGTCCTGAGCTACTCAGTGACGTTCTGCTACTACTTTGCAGCCCTGTTGGAGTATGTATGCCATAGCTGAGGTACCAAAGCAGCAGTCCGTTCATGAATCCCTCATCCAGAACAACTACACCATTACTTCTTTTGTAACAAATGCTGTATAGAGTTGAAACAAGGATAGCTCTGACTTTTTGGAATACACTGTCTTACTAAATCCTGAGCCTTTACCATAAGCAAAACTTAAGCGTGCACGCACTTTACCTGTATTGACTCTCTAGTTGTTGTTTATACTCTTTTCTGCACAGGTATGGAGACACCAACCTTTTCTTAAGAAACTTTAGCAACTATTAGATCATTAGTTATTCTCTTCAGTAACATATTTCCAAAGAACTTATGGAGAAAAACCTGCCTGGTAGACCCTATTACATTTTTTAAGCTCAGTAAAAATTTTGTCCACACCAAAATAATTTTGCACCATTTTGTACCATCTACTTTATACCATTATAATACTTAAAGCTGCATGTCATAAAAATGGGGGATGAATAAAGTAGTGCAAGATATAACATACTTACTAAAGGACTTTGATTCTGAAATATCCATGAAAATATCAAATTTGTAATATTTATAAAAATATGGTTGTTCTCTATGCAAAACTTATTTGGAATCTTAAAATTTGGTTGGATAGCAGAACAGATAATTTGTTTATAATGTCTGTTTACATCATGCACATTAAAACCAATGTTTTAAAATTGAATATTATGTACTTAAGTGGTTAATTGTAATTCATGGACTTAGGACCACTACCTAAGTAGTAGTCTTCTTTTCAGAATTTTCTAATGTCTGACTGCTTAAATATAGAATTTAGTATACCATTGTCTTATTTTTATCCAGAAATCTCTCTCTCTAGTAACAGCCAATATTTAAGTGTGCCTTTGGTGCTAAGAGTTAGAAAAAGGGGTTTATCTATCTGAAACAAAAGTCAAGGAAATAGATGGCGGGATGGAAATACAGCAATATTCCAATATCACCACATATGTAGGCTTCATAGAGCTGCTAACAATTTATGTATAGGTCTTGACATCTGGTTTCATTATTTGTTTGTTGTTTATTTATATTCCTCAGCAGGCTTATGGATGCTCTCTAGTGTATATTTTCATCAGCTATCTTTCTTCTTAACCTGTAAAAGCTCATTTTGATTCTCCTAGACAAAGAATCTTCATTTGATATCAACCTTCTCATATCAGTAATTCTATTTCCTTCTGTGAAAGGTCTGATGATCTGGCTGCCTGGTAGCTACCACAATTATCTGACACATGCTATATCTATACTTCTTCTTCATTGCTTTCCACCATTAAACCAGAGGGGAAAATGATGTCAAGAGACAAGAGGATGAGAGAATTATTTTGCATTAATAAAGCCCCCAGTCATGACTGACTGATAAGGAACTAAGTGGTGATCGCAGAAGTATAGTTTCCCTCTCTGGATGGATGGAAGACTGAAGGTATGTCTAGAAGTCATCGCAGCAACTGCAATTGGTCTTAATCAGGCATATTACTCATGATAAGTGAGCGGCTTAGTGAAATGCTGAGTGATGAATCAAAATGGTCAACATATGCCTTGTGCATTTCATTGCTCAATTACACGCAATTGAGTGAGACTGGCATTGAAGACCCTGTCCATCTCTTCAGTTAGGATGCTCCTATCTCCTTGTGGTGGTTTGACCCTGGCTGGACACCGGGTGCCACCCAGCCGCTCTGTCACTCCCCTCCTCAGCAGGGCAGGGGGAGAAAATGAGGTGCAAAGAAACCTCATGGGTCAAGACAAAGGCAGTTTAATAAAACAAAGCCCACGTGCGGAAACAAAAGGGAAAAGGACAACACAGACCCCACTCCCCACCTCTCACCACAGCGACGTCCAACCACCTCCCGGGCAGCAGGGCCCTGCACGTGCCGCGGTTGCTCCCGAGGACAAAGGCAAACCTCCCAAAACAACGAATGCCCCCCCACTTCCTCCTTCCTCCCAGCTTTATCCCTGAGCAGACGTCACATGGTATGGAATAGCCCCGCTCAGCCCGGGCCGGCTGTCCTGGCCACCCCCTCCCAAGATCCCGCCCACCCCCAGCCCACAGTGGGGGTGTGGGGGGGAAAATGTTGGAGAGGCAGCCCCGGGGCTGGGCAGGCACCGCCCGGCCACAGCCAGACACTGGTGCCGCCTCCAGCCGCCAGCACAAAAGCACAGCAGGCTGGCCTGGGGGAAACCAGCTCCCCCTCAGCCAGACCCAGTACACTCCTTAACCAGACACTAAGCCGAAAATAAGAAGCAAAACTCTTTTTTTAACATAAATGAATAAGCCAAACATTGGTAACATGAGAGAAGGAAGCACAGGATTCCACAGGTTTCTGGTAGGCAATAGAAGACTTCTTGGCTAACTGCTGCAAGGAGGGCCATGCACTCTTTTTGTTTCACATCAGCTGTAGCAAGATTAACTTTACATGAGAACAGGAAGCTGCCTGATGATAAAATAATAGGTTTGGGGTTTTTTTCATATTACAACCAGAAATGGGGTCCATAAAATAGGAATTTTGACCACACTGGCTATGTCTTGTGATCATGACTAGGGGTTTGACACTCACATGGTCTGTGCCTAAGCTGGGGAAACCAGGACTGTTTGCAGGCTCATGGACAAGTGTGTGAACCTAGGCTGTGTCCTAAATTCAGCTAAGTCAGCAAAGATAGAGACAAGGGCACATGGACTGCCAACAACCCATGCCCTGGATAGGTCCCCGAGCTAGAAGGCTGAGACCCACCTGCATGTGTGCCCTTCTGACTTCTGCCAGATACAGCCACTGATGCAAATCCATCAATACTTATGATTTTATTCAGATTTAAAAGTTAAGTAATTTTGACTGTATGAGTGAACCAAAAATTTCTCATGGTAGAATGTCAGCTTTCTGTAACTTTAATTTGTAACAAGGGTTTAAAGCAATACCCACAATACTTTCCGATCTATTCCCCTGCAGACTTATGTTTATATTTACCACCTACTCAATTAATTTCTGTTTCTTTAGAGCTAGCAATAAATATTGCATTACTTATAGGATGACCTGTAATGAACTGGTGATTTGGGCAGTCTCTGCTGAGAGTCTTGGTGAGAGCAGACAAATTCTCACAAGGAAAGGACATAACATCATGAATAAGTATTTGCCTAAAAATAATACCTAGCATGTAGAAGTTTTTAGGTGAGAAGAGCAAGGAAGGAATCCAAAATATGTTGTCACAATAAATCTATTCTTCTCATCTGCTCCTGGTTTAGCATTTTTACTTGACAGATTAACAGAGATGTGTAGCATATGGATTGCTCTGCTATGAATTATTGCATGTGGTATTCAGGCCTAAAGTGCATAACTCTTTTAAAATGATCTACAATGGAAAATTGTTAATAAATTTTTCCTGCCTAGATCAATGCTAGTATCAGTGACAGGAAAATCAGTTTAAGATGCAGCTAAACCCAAAGTTTCTTGAAATTCATAAGCATATGGCTAATTTTACTCATTTAATTCTTCTGCTTTCTCATTTCCGGAGTTCCTGGTTATAGCTCACACCAAAACCAAAAAAAGCACCAAAAGCTGCAGAGCCCATCCCTCAGTCCTCCAAGAAAGGCTTTTCACGTGCTGTTTATGGCTAAAACTGCAATGAAATGTATTTTCAATTAGACACAGATGCACACTGACAACACTATGATGACAGTTCAATTACCATAATACTTTCAACACAGAGTGCACTTGTGAATTCATGATGGTTTTTTTTAAATGACCCTACTGAGAGGTTCCATACTTTTAAACAATGTTTACCCAAGGTCCTGAATAGCTTTTACTAGTGGTTTTAGACACAGTGACTGAAATCCAGGCTTTGTGAAGTAAATGCAACTTTTACTATATAGGTAGTGGGTCCAATATCTGCATAATCTGATTCTCTCTCCCCCGTAGACTGTAAAGAGAGATGCTAAGAGCTTATGGGACAATCAAGGAATGTTCCTGGCACAATCCAGAGTCCTTCGCACACTTCATAATAGTATTTTAGTTCTTCTTAACAATTTGATTACCAGGGCTGTGGTCTTGTGTTCCATATCACACTATCTTTAATGACTGCAAAAAAAGATTAGGTTAGGTCTTTATTTGAACTCTCAGGGGTGTCTCATCTTTCAGCATTACCCTTTCATTTTAATAATCTCTGAATTACCTTTTACTATGTTTATTTTAAGCTCAAAACTAATAAAAACTATTGAGTGGGTGGTCAGAGCTGTGTTACAAGAATTTTCCAAGCAGAACCTATATTTAAAACGAAGTATCTATAATTCAGTTGAAGAGAATGAATTTCACAGCTTTGAAAAAAATCCCTTTTTGATATGACTCATGGCCATGATGGCAATTACAGTCATCAGATGTACTTGCAACAGATATGGGTGTATACCTAAAATAACTGTCAGTTTAGTTTGCGGGCTAAAAGAAATTTATAAGAATAATTAATAGCTGTGAAAAATACCAGACTTCCAGTGTACATCTGTGGGTTTTTAATGTTTTTAACCCTGTCGTGGTTTAACCCCAACTGGCAACTAAGCACCACACAGCCTCTTGCTCATTCCCCCTTGGTGGGATGGAGGAGAGATCAGAAGTGTCAAAGTGAGAAAACTCATGGGTTGAGATAAAACAGTTTAATAGGGAAAGCAAAAAACATGCACACAAGCAAAGCAAAACAAAGAATTCATTCACAACTTCCCATCGGCAGGCAGGTGTTCAGCCACCTCCAGAAAAGCAGGGCTCCATCATGCGTAATGGTTACTTGGGAAGACAAACGCCATCACTCCGAACATCCCCCTTTCCTTCTTCTTCCACCAGCTTTATATGCTGAGCATGATGTCATATGGCGTGGAATATCCCTTTGGTCAGTTGGGGTCAGCTGTCCCAGCTGTGTCCCCTCCCAGCTTCTCGTGCACCTGGCAGAGCATGGGAAGCTGGAAAAGTCCTTGCCTAGTGTAAGCACTACTTAGCAACAACTAAAACATCAGTGTGTTATCAACATTATTCTCATACTAAATCCAAAACAGAGCCCCATACTAGCTACTATAAAGAAAATTAACTCTATCCCAGCTGAAACCAGCACAAACCCAAATACATGAAAATGTTATTACGTTGATCTAGGCTATGTTTTAAAACATGTTTAAATAGCAGGGCAGATCTGAGGCTATATGTTGCTGGACCACATAATTTTTGACCTGAGTAGTCCACATTGGCCTGTTTTCAGACACAGAATCTATAAAAATTCATGCATGCAAGGCATCTGACTATTGAGAAGAATATGGTCTCAGTGAAAAAGTGAAGTACATAACAGGTACTCCTGAGTGTCCAGGCCAGATGAAAGAGAACACAAGGATGCATGCATAGGTTTTTGGTTGAATACAGGTTGAAAATGCATGTAGAATGCTTTTGCAAAGCCTTAGATACATCAATACTTCTGTCCAAGTTAAGGTGAGCCTGTTATGTGAATGAGAAATATTAAAATAGTAAAAAATTTGTATGGTTAATTTCGCATGCTAACAATTCTGGTATTTTATTCACTTGGTACTTTCCCATAAACATTAAGTTTAACATCCACCTCTTAAGCATAATATCTTTCTGAAAAAATGCATTTTGGGGTATAAAACAACAACAACAAAATTTAACTCAAGTCAACACTAGTTATTTGAAGTGCTGTTTGAAATGGAATATCACACGCCAATATTGTGTTCATCTATTGCATCTGAAGTGTGTTACAAACTTTGGGAATCACATCACCTCAATCATACAAAGCATTTACTTTTCCTTCCCCCAAAACAAATAACTCAGCTCAAGTGGCTTCTTTTAGTCATATGTTTCTTCCTTAAGGAAGGGAAATTTCGTATTTTTCTTACCGGTGCTGATACTTGCTATCTATGAAAACAATTTTGCCTGTCTTTTTACAAATTCTTTTCACAGGCCTCATTGCTCTTCTATGGATAGACATATTGCCCATTTCTGACATCAACAGATGCAGTGCTTTCAGATTCTACAGAAAGTAATGGTGCCTGACATTTCTAGGGTGAAAGCCTCTCTTTGATTTTAGTGCTAATGGAAACAGACTTTTCGTCTTCTTGAAAATCCAAAGCCAGCATGTAAATGGCTATGCAGTAAACAGAATAGATTCTTTTTTAATCCCAGAAAATAAAAGAAAAAAGTAAAAAACCCCTCTCTTATTGCAAAGTCATAGCAGAGCTTTGAAAAAAACCCACTTTCTCTCCAGAGCTTGCTTTCTTTAATATCTATTAGATGTCCATTCATACTGAACAACTGCCAACATTTATACTTTATACATAAGGGAATTTGACAACGGCATGCATTACATCAGTGACAAAGTATTTACGAATGAGAACAAACCTCAGACAGATTGGCTATAGTGATTCACAGAACCATTTTATGCTAGGATGGTGTGTTCAGATGGCTTATACTAAATGAAAATCTCAGTTACTTTGAATTAGTCCTACAGCAGTTCTGAAGACTAGATTCTCTACTCAGTGAAAGAGACCTGAAATAACATTTTGTTTCTGTTCATAGGAGCTAAGGATCCAGTGCAAAGAATTCTCTATGGTCCAAAACAGGAAAAGAGAAGTATGAGGTATTTTAGAGGATAGTTTGAAGGGCAGGGAGGTTTTGTAACAATGGTAAATGCCTGTGCAGGCTTAGGATCTGGAAAGTGATATTTCTTGAAAAATAAGTACTGAACAATGATCCTTGGATATCATCTAATTCCTATAATAATGTATTTCCAGTGTATAGGATAGCTTCTTTTGGATTATTGCTTCAGGCCTGAAAATCTATGATATTTTCAGTGTTTGATTGCCATCGTATTTATGTTAGACTGAAAGAGATAGCTAAGAGTGCTATTACTCAAGGCACTAAAACCTTAGCATCCCAACATACATATCCATTCTGCTGCATCTGTGTTGCACATATGCAACTGAATGTAATGGGATGCATCCGCAAGTGATATTAACTGCATACTTCAGTCTTTGTCAGACAATGACTTAAGTCCATAAAAGTCATTGATGGTCAAAATTTCAAGCTGACCAGAAAGTCTCAAGTTTTGCAGAGGCACTAGATTTTGCATGATGTACTCAGCATTATGTCACTGAGACATTGCCCATCTTTCTCAGCTTTGTCATACTGTCTTATGGAAAAAATAATTCTGCAGAGGCCAGTCCTTAGAAAGAAGAGAGTTCCAACATTCCAAAGAAATTCAGCCAATTTTAAGAAGTTTTTCAAATGAAATGTTTTAGGTTCCTCAGTTCAATGAAATATTTCAATCTAGGCAAAGCAATCTGAAACAATTCTCAATGGAATTGGAAGATGTAAAATCTAATTGAAATATCCCCATGGTACATATTAATTTCCAAAAACTGCATGTTCCATCAGAAAATTGTTCTGATGGAAAAAAATTGTGCAGGTCTGTTTGAAACTTTACTTTGGGTAATATGCAACATATTTCCTTCTAGGTTTTGACCTCCTAAGAAACCAATGTATTGACACCTTAAATCAGAATGCCACTGATGTCAGGGGAATAGTTTGGTACTATCAGCAACTGTTCAGAGATATGATTTTATAGACATAAAAGAAGCAGGCTCTGAACAAGTAATTTCTTGTTGATTGTGCTCTCCTGGAAGTTCCAAACCCACACAAGATCATTAGGTATTCTTCTTTTGAAAGCTAGGAGTCAAACACCTTATTTTAATTTTTTCACTTAATTTTTCTCTCTTCTTGTTTCCTCTAGCCTGTTTCCTCCTGGCCTCCGCGGTGCAAAGAGTCTCTTATGACAAATTCAGAACACTGAGTCCATGATCATCTAAGTCTCCTTGGTCTGTGTAATGACTCTTTGAAATTCTGGATCTCTCAGATCCATGCCTGATACTATTCGGAGGCATTTTTAGAAGACCATAGTCCATCTGTCTACATATTGAAAGAATTACCCTAGCTATTCGATCAGCTGCTTAGCCTCTCTCCTGCCTTACCTTCCCCATTCACTTGGCTGTAGGAACCAATTTTTCTGGTAACCTTGATTGTGTCAACAAAGCATGGAGCTAAGCTCAGCTAAGTAACTTCTTATATGGATGCGCACACACGCAAGGTATGCAGTAGAACAAGAACAGGAAAGTTACACACATAGAATTCCATCAAACTCCCAAACACAGCCATTAATGCAGAATTTTGTCACCCACAGAAGTCTTGCTTTTGATCTGAGTTAAATTGGCCATTTCAGCTCTCAGTCTTTTTAGCCTGATCAGCTTGCATGTGGCAGTTTATTGGTTTCCACTGACTTGGAAAGTTTGCATTTGAGAGTTTTGCATTTGAGAGTTTTGCATTGTACT
>WAAD01029214.1:46054-122499 GCA_013389945.1 Fregata magnificens | reverse complement strand
GAAACGAATAAGGCCAAAGTCCCTTGAATACAGCCTGGAGGACACTTTCCTACAGTTCCTGAGCTTGTGTGTTCATGGTCCAGGCAGGCAGATATCTACAAGCCCCCTCCTGCCCTTGAACTGCATAGCACCAGCAGCATAATTGCAGCCAACCTACGGTTGTTAGATGGCAGCATGGTTTTCATACCCTGCTCCCCATTTGTGGACTCAAACCCTTTTCTTAAAGAGGGACTTAAATCCAGACCATTTGGACAAATTTAGGCTCCCAACCAAGAGGACATATAGCTGTGAAGTGACAGGAAGTCACATCAAATTGGAGTTTTCACAGCTCATCACTAATTTTTACTGCAGTACCAGGGAATCTGATTTAGAAAAGTGCTAGGAGCTGGCAACTTCAGCTAAAGTCAATAGGATTATGCAAGCTGCTATACGACATTAATTGCTATGAGGGGTCTGATCTTCCTACGTCTCAAATTCTGCCTGCTAATCAGTGGAAATATTTGTTTTCACCGATGTGTTCAGGCACTCTGGCTATAAAATAATATTCATGCCACTCTTCAGCTCACAAATGTGTTGTGAAAATATATTAATTAATATTTATATGTCACTCAGTGGTGGAAGCGATGAGTGTCACTGAAAAGAAAAATTCATTTTTCCATCTTTAAGTCTACATTTTAGCAACAAATATGGCCTGAGGTTGCAGACTGAACACTAAGAAAAAACCAGAATATTGATTAGATTGTTCTTAAGACCACTTTGCATGCTGAATGAGGTAGGTGGTGTGTGAGGAATTATTTTGTAATTGTATAATTAAAGACAATAATAGAAAAATGTGCACACAACCTTACAATGGCAACCTTAATTCTGACATTTCCTAACTACTGAAGGCTTGCTTTGAAAGCCTGTTTTTTTTGAACATATAATTTGCGTCTCTATAATACAAACCACAAGGTTTATATCAACATTGATTGTTAGAAATATTATATATATCCATCCCACACTTTTACTGTAACATTTTTACACAAATTGAAAATAAACATATTCTAAGGCAATTTGAGAAACATTTGCATTTTATGGTTTAGCCAGTCCGGAGTAGTGCTAGATTTCTACATAATAATGTCATCACATTCAAAGGAAATAGAGAGTTTGATGGTGGATGGGCTATTGCAGATCAGTGAAAACAGAAAGATTGGTTTTCTCCTTCATATAAGGTCTATATTTAGTAGAGTGTGACCATGCCATCACACCATACAGAAAAAATGATAAAAGCAAGGCTCTACTTCCAGGCCACTTNAAATTGGCTTTGTTCTATGACATCCTAGAAGACTCTGGCCTAAAGTTTCAAGAAGAGGAGATTAGGACAGAAAGATTAAAAAAAAATCTTCAACTCCAAGATGCAATGAGAAGAGTGGTCATCTGCTGCCTTTACTGCTTTCATGTCATGTTGATCTGAAGGAACTCGAGTTCTTAACACTTCTAAAATTTCTCAGGCAGCACAGATAAAAAAAAAAATCCATATTTTTCTGTCCTTCAGACAACAGTCCTGGAGGAAATTGGCTTATCTCTGTAGGAGATTGTTAATGAACTTGATGGAGGGGCAGTGAACATGAATTTTTATGTATTGTGTGTAGGGTTTTTTTTCTTAAATTAATAACTGTAATTTATCCTTTCTTTCTCTAGCCACCTTTTATGTGGTTGCTAGCTATTTTATATCATAAGCATCTGGAAGATAAATGTTCAGAGCATGAAACATTACCTTCATCCCCTATCCATGCTGCAGATCATACATCCAGGTTAATGTTAACAAAATAATCTGTAGGTAGACTCAGGGAAGCAATCAGAAGGAACTGCTTTCAGGTCAGGAACTGATATGTGTGATTTTCCTTGAAATTTTTGTCTGGTGAAGCACTTCAGCTGTGCAGGATGGGCGCAGAGGTTTGGTCCCAGGATTCTTGGCTCTTCTGAGTCACATTGATTACTGCTCAAATCTGATATGATTTGCCATATAGCTGTCCTTCTTTGAGGCAAAATCTGAACCAAGTCCCTCCACCGAGCTGCTGTTATTGTCTTTGGTGGATACCAGCATCAGCAGGAAGGCATAGAGCTCCCCACATGGCAGCAGCGTTGTGTCCCTGTCCAGAGGAAAACAACTCTTTCTAGCTCCAGCAGCTACAAATTCACTGATCTCAGAAGCAGTAAGGTTTATATCCCTTTCTAACTTAAAACAAATCCTGTTTAACTGAATTTAAAGCATGCTTACTGCCAGTATAAACGCATGATCCTTTTCAAATCCTGCTAAATCATTGGTCTCAGTGATTTCCCTGGCATGGGAAGAGCCAAGGGAAGCTCAGTGCAGATTAGGATGTGGGTCCCTGATGGTGAAAGAATGATCTTGGGGACCAGGCAACTGAGACAGGAGTATGTTAAAAGGTCCAGTTCCTCTCCCTATCTGGTTTGGGATGTTCCTGTTCCAGGGTGGCACAGGGGAAGAGAGTTAGATATAGCTAGATTTCTAAGACTTATCTTTTGAGATGTCTATAGACAGATGTTTTGCCCTACATGGCCCAATTCCAGACAAGCAAATCAATTTTCCTTCAACTCATAACCTCATATCATAGGACATTCATGAATATCCTTTACTCTAAAAAGAAAGTGAAGGTTGGAAAGCTCAGCCGTGTGGAGGTGTAGGTGCACAGTGAAACTTTGTAAGGCCAGCTCTTCAATGGTTTAAATCAGCATAGCATCAATGCCTTCAAGAAAACAATGTCAATTTACATTAGCTGAGGATTCAATACCTAGTGGTATACTGAAATGAAGGGAGGTTTTTTCTCATCACTCAGGTGTCTAAATCAGCTACCAAACTGGGAGAAAGGGAAATCTTCCTATTAAAGGGTGACTCTGAATCTGAACCTGACCTTGCTGTGCCAAACTGCTGCCTGAAGGAGCCTGTTCCCATCCCTTCATCAGATCTGAGGGAATCTCGTCAACTGCGTGGGATACAGTAGTTACCTAAAGCTGAGGGGGTTGTTTTATCCTATGAGAAAGGTTTGTAACTGGAAATTATGTTAGAGCATCTCTTTGGTCAAAGAGGATAAAAATATACATCAGCCAAAGAGAGACACAATCTTGTAGCCTCTAATCACATGGATAATCATGCTGAAACCTACAGAGTCCTGCAAAATGGCCTACTGGATAAAGACTATCATGTTTAATAAATTTGATATACATTTTTTTCCTATTGAGAAAGAACAATAGAACACATCTAATTCATTTCAGTTTGGAAATGAAAGAATGAGTCAGAAGCCACAAACTGATTAGCAAACAGGAAATGGAGAAAGACCTCTGAGTTGTAATTTTGAGACAATATTCTACAGTTAATTTCTCTGAAAAATAATGGAACCAGACTTTAATATTAACCTATCATTGCACTGCAAAAGGATCTAGAGAGAACTGTAAGCAGTATCAATGAAATTACTCTAATGACATTTTATTGTTGCCACAGACTAGAAATCCAGAGATTCAGCAGACAAAGGGAAAATATTCTAGATTTTCTTACTAAATTATGCAGTTGCAACACTTTTATAGGTTATAGTGTAAGGTAAAAATTGTGTCATTTCAAATTTAAAAGCCCAATTTTCATAAAAGCCCTGTTTAGCTTGGTTGTGTGATGCTACTTAGCTGCCAGAAAAAATTTCAGCAATGCTCTTGTCAAACAGGACGCTCAATACTTTTTACTATGCTGTTAAAACTCCCTGCCACTAGAACACAGACATGCAAGAAGTGTGAGACCCTCAGAACTTAATCCAAAGCTTTTTAAACCCTCCTTGTATTAGCTTGAGTTTGTCTTCATTAAAAATATAACATTTCTTTTATAAAACAACAATTAGTGGTCTAATATAATTTAAATTACTGCCTCCAAATAGGATGCTAAAAGAAAAATACATCATTCCATTGAGATGGTGAATAAAAACAAATCTCAAAATAAGACCAAATGGAGGTATTATCCCATGAGAAAGAGTCTTCTGAATCGATCTATTATTTCGCAGCTTGAAATGTGCCACTATTGTACTTCCACTTGATTATGTCTTGTTATCACTTCCTCCAGTTGATCCAAATTGAGTGCTTCTGACATTTGCAAAGTTACTCACATATTCCGCTGCGCAGCAGGGAAAACCTTGTTAATGAAGAAATAACAAGCAGAAGAACTGAATAAAAATTTAGTTGATTGTAAAGAGGTACAGTTGCTGGTATTTAAATGCTGAAAATAAAAAAAAAACCAAGCCACAGTAACACGCTTGCTCATGTCCTCTAAAAAGGGGTGCTAGTGGTGTTTCTCTCTGTGCCACAGGGCACTTTCATTTCCTGATTCTATTATATACTAAGTGGCCACCTGAACCTGCCAATGAACTTGTTCTATTGTGTTTTTCTATTTTTAATCCAAAAGGAGTAAACACATTTCTCATCAGATGTGTCACACACTGCTCTACATTGCTGAGATTTATGAAGGTGTCACCGAGTTATTACAGCACCATTCATTTATAAATAGCTGTCCATTCTTCAGAAAATCATAAATGATAGGAGTATTTCCACCATTTCACAAAATCTGTATTGTAGGAAGGATGCCCATTTGTGTTTCTTTTTGACTGCACTACACTGGTGTAATTTGTTTTTTGTCCCTCCCCCTTCACCCATTCAAGGCTTTCTCTCTACTTTATGATTATGTTCAGCCAGAGTCATGCATTGGATGGCTAACAGTGGTACAGCAAGGAACATAACTATTTCAATACTCATTTACAGACAAAAAAAAAAAAACCCAAAAATCTTCTCTTTAACCAGCCAGGCTTGCAAACTCTGAGTCAGCTGTACTGCTCTGTATATTTTTTTTCGTGGTCTTTAGAAGTTGATGTAAGGATACTCTTAGTAGATATTCTTCATTAAACACCTACCAAGCCTGCCCAGGAGTTGATATGAATGCAGCTGTAGCCATTTGACGATGACATCTCTTATGATCTCCAGTTGTATTTCTTACTTGGGAAGAATCTTTCTCTAATACATCATTAGTGGCACTTTAAAGTAACTTGAGAAAAATGCTTTATTTGCCAATCATGAGGAAAACTAGTCTGATAGGAGGATTGCTCCAGAGACAGGAGAAGCAAAGGCAAATTGTAGAAAACAACATACATGTTTTAAAGAGTTCAGGAAAAGGAAAAAAGGAGAAAGAAAAACAAAGTATCAGCATCCTCTAGATTTACAGTTCTTCTAAATGTCATGTGGGATATTATGACAATGTAATTAGGTTGCATTAAAAAAGACCGGAGCACTATTTCCTGGCTTATTAATCTTTCTTTAACATTCATTTGGCACATTATACATCCTGTCACATTTTTCACTATTCAAATATTATTTTGACAATCACCACACCACAACCCAGAAGAAAAATGTTCGCTTAGCGTGTTGGGTGCCACCAGGTGTTGGGTATGTCACCTAACCATCTCAGCAAAAATGAAGAGTCACTTTCCACACTGTGGGGTTTTTTTCAGTTTTGGGTTTGGTTTTTTTTCCTGTGTGTCTGCTTCATTTTCAGTGAAAGGGTCAGGGAAAAACCCAGAAAAAAACCACTCACCTTTGCGGATGTCATCTAATTTCCATTTAAAAATAGCTTAATGGGATTGTAATTCTCCAAATTTGATTTTCATTTAATATAGAGGAGTAACAATGGTACCTTTTAGCAACTGATGTTTGTCATCCTCAGCTATGTCCTCAGGAAAGTTATGATTTTGTTCTGACAACAGGAGCTTTGTTCCACTTTTGAAGTCCTGTTTCATGCATATAGAACATTGTGTTAGAAAAACAAATGCCTTCACTCTGGCACCAACTTTAACAGCCAAGAAATAACACGAAAATCCATGTACAGACTCCAAACAGCAAATGGGATTGATTGACATATGTTTAAAATAGATCCCTTTCTGCACTGTAACTGATTTCTATGCCCAATCTTTGAAGTCTAAGAAGCAGCATGAGTGTAAAGTCTGCCTGGGCTCCAAAAGGAGGGTTGTGCCTGCATGTGTGGTGTGTTAGATGAGAACTTCCTACTCACCTTTGCAACGCACTACCCTTAGATACAGAAGGATCCTTGCTCCTTATGCTGAGCTGCCTTTACAAACCACTGCAAAAAACTATGTTGGCAAATAGCTTCCAAAAACATAAAAAAGCTCTGTGGATCTTCTGTAAGCATACGGGGTGACAGAGGTTCCGCAGACTATCTGATAGCACAACTAAAGGCACAAAACCATTCTGTGATTCTGTGAAAAGCCTTACTTAGCCAAACAGATTTAACAAAAAGCAAGAAATGAATTTTCTTCTGGTTCATCCATCCTCCATCATGAAGACACTCTCCTCTTCAAGTCTTCCCACCGGCTCCCATTCATTGCAGAAAGTATAGCTCTCTTTCCCAGTGCTGCACTGCTGTGTCCCTATGCCTCCAGTTTCTCTGCTTCTCTCAGTCTCCATCTTCACATTTAGCTCTACCTATGCATTTCTATTCTTCTCCCTTTTGTGTATTTTTTTTCTTGCTGACCACTAATAAAGGGGTTCCTTTCCAGCCTTATGCATGAAAATATTACCTTTTCTCTGCTCATGCCCCTCTTAAAACACTCATCTCCTGTGCTATCTGGCAGAGCTGTCATTCATCTCTTAAAACAAATCAGCCAATTCCAATGGAAGGGTGCACTGGCACAATTCGCTCTCAGCTTGAGCTGTTGGTCAGCTTCCAAGAGGGAAACCCCATCACACTCATCTCTCTTTTTCTGTGTCTTTCGTATTCTACTTTGAAGACAAGAAGGTGAAGCTCCAGTAAGTATACTGGAAAAAAAAGCCCACAAAGGCCCCTGAGCATTGCTGCATTAGAGAAGTAAGCCAGCAGTACCTTTAGCCTGAATCCAGATCTTTTTAATTGTTTCATGTTGTAGCAGGGAATAGGTTTTAATAACATCTAGATCTACTACTTGCTTTTCCAGCAGAACGTATACCAAGCTCCTTGGGACAAAGATAAGTCTCTTGTTCTATATAGATCTGCTCAGTAACTAAATAATTAATGGTTCAACCCAGGGGCATTAATGGCAATCAATGTTACCCTATTTTTAATGCAATGGTATCAGCTGTGTTGTGATACTGAGTTAGATATGGGCAAATGTCAGAGTCTCTTATCGGTAATATCTGATAGATTAGACTTTGCTCAAAACATACCTGTGAAAAAGGTGACCCAGTTTTTTTGTTTGGAGGGTATGACATATCTGAATCTTGGTCTGCCCTGTAGTTCAGAGCTGGCACCTGATGTGCCAATCCCCCCAGAAGGGGTTACTTTCATTCATTATTTCTTCTCTCTCCTGTACCTAGTAGCAGTTTGCATCTAGTGATGAGATGGTGGTAAGAACTTTGGCATTTGACTTTTCCCTCCTGACCTTTGAACTTAGAAAAACAAATTACTTCCCTTTATATTATGGAATAACACCCTTCTATCTGACTCAAACTCCCTGGGGGGAGCAGGAGGAGCTGATAGCAACCCAGGCTAGTTTTCATCATGTGGTGCTGAGCCCTGAATAGAGTATCTTTAGGTATTATAGCAGTATACAAAATCAATGGCCTGAGTACAATAGCTGTGACCCATAGATTGCAGTGGCAAGGAATTTTTCCAGGATACAGTGAAAACTGAGTAACTAGCAGTGTC
The DNA here is from genome assembly GCA_013389945.1 of Fregata magnificens. Classification (NCBI taxonomy): domain Eukaryota; kingdom Metazoa; phylum Chordata; class Aves; order Suliformes; family Fregatidae; genus Fregata; species Fregata magnificens. Next base: position 114,773 of record WAAD01029214.1, on the reverse strand, counting down.
TTATTTGCTGTGCCTGTGGGCACACATAAAACCTTGTGGGTGTGACTTGACAGAACTAGTCCATAGCTTGGAGAATTAATCCAGATAATTAGAGAGCATGGTGCTTTCTGCCACGTCATTTTCCTCTGTGCAGAGGGAAAAATGATATTTTAAGGGATTACCTCTGAGAACAGGCTTCATGTGCCCAAGTATTGCAGATAATTTAGGTAATGCCTAGCCATCTTTGCAGCTTATGTCCACCAGTTTTAGGAAGCATATGATGCATGATGTGTTGGGAATGATGGTCTTGTCATTTTTTGACCATTGTCTGAAGAAGACATAGACCTGCAAAAAAGAAACATTAATGTCAGTATTGATGATACCATGCTATGGTCCAGTACCGCTGCCAGCAGATGATCTTCTTATATCTGCATAGTGATGGTGTTGCAGGAATCACTTAAGGAGGATTGCAGGCCATCTGACTGCTTGTCTTTTTACTTTGCTTTTGCAGTCCCAGGCATTTCCATTAAAACTGATGTTCAAGTGAATGAACAGAGGACTTTAAACCTGATGTATGTTTGTCACATATAGAAAGAACTTTGGTGTTATTTCTGCTTACAAACTTTTGCAACTGCACTGAAACAGAGGCAGAAAGGGAGGGTTTACAAACTAACTGCAGGTTGTGGCCACGTGTCTAACAGTGGAGAGCACATATTTTGCATTGCAGCATGGCCCCAGAGGATACTGCACCATCCTGGACACTGTGTGCAACTCACCCAGTGTTTATGGACATCTAAACTATGTACATTTTAATTTATTGAGCAAGTTAACCATACAGCCTACTGGAAAAGAAAAAGGTCCATTATAAGAAACTTGGGCTTGAAGAGCATTGGGACTGAGTCTGAGCCAACAGCTGGCAAGATAATCAAGTGTGTGGTTCCTTAGGTCATCCACAATTCAGGTGTACAGGAGTCTATAGAAAGTTATGTTCTGCAGAAGTAATATATACTGTAAATAAATCAAGGTAGAATAAATTATTTAGTCTCTTTCTGATATTTAGCAGCACATTGCCCATCAAATTTAGTGGAAATGGCACTTGCTCGGTCTTGGAAAAAAGCTGACTCTTCTCTAGCTCAGCTGTGAGACTAACTGTATCTGAATTTCTAGATATCACACCGCAAACACACAGCTTTTTTTTTTTTTTTTCCTTCCCCAAAGAAATAGCCTTCACCATATTCAAGAAGCACCTTTAGTGAAAAGCCCTGAGTTTAGGAATTTTTGTGCCTTAGGAGGACCCGCCAGGATGCTCTTTCCGAGGCCAGTACTTGCAAGCCACAGGGGCAGCGCGAACCACCGCTCAGTGGCACCAGCCATGGGCCACTTGAACCCATTTTTTTTTGCTGTGTGATTTAAGGGGTCCGTAGGGAAAGGGGTTGATGATATAATACCGCCATCTGGTGACCATTGCCAGAAAACTTAATCTCGAGGAGAAAACCAAAACCCTAACAAAGGCAGGATTTAACCGGTCAGTGGGCGAGGAGGGGCGAGGCAGCAGGGGCAGGCAGCTGCGGGGCAGGGGCAGCACGGGCAGCCGTCTCTCTCCCAGCCCTGCGCCGGGGCTGCCTCTCCCCGCCACACAGCTCCTTTAGAGAGGGGTGCCGCGCAGGGCTGGCTTTAAATTTAATTATCAGGAGAGCTCATTCATTCAGGCACTAAGAGAACCTGAATATGCAGAACATGGGGTTTTTTTTTTTTTTTTTTTTTTTTTCTTCTAAGAGTGGTTTAAATACAGTTTCCATGGCAGTTAATCCAACTTTGACCCAAATTAAATTTCAACGTCTAAAAATTCATTCAGCCAGAGAAGGACAATGTTTAGCCCTCTTTGAACCAGGCACAGAGCTGTGTGAGAACATTTCTCCTCCCCTGTTTTGCTCTTTGCAGCAGGAACCTATATAATCATGAAGCCAGTTGGCGCTGCTGAAACACTTGCCTGGGTGCAGGAGGCGGCCCCGTGACCTTCCTAGGGATCCTGCTCCTAAACATGGCCCACTCAGGGACTAAGGATTTGGTGGCATATCATGTCCCCACAAGGCAAGGGTAGGAAAGGCAACCATTCAAAAATATCTTATTGCTGTAAGAGAATTCTGTGTTCAAAATGAAGATGAATCCATTTTGTGTCCTTCCGAGAAAATAATATTCTCATTGATGTTCACTCTCATAAAACACTCTCTATTTTATGACACTATCAGTACAAAACAAGTCATTTAGATATTATAACAGTATTTTAGATGATACCTAGTATCAAAGACTCTCTCACCATAATGGTGGTGAAGCACAATAGAGGTTTTATAATACAAAAAGAACTTTCCCTACCTGTTATCATGCTGATGGGAACATACTCCCTGTTTCAGTCCTGCCCGTAGTGGCAAATTACTTTTAACATACTATATATTTCAATGATATCTAGTTAAGATTTCATTATGACATCTCAATATAAAATGTAATGTACAATTTCTACCATGTTTTCCTAAAACATTACTGTGGGTGAGATTTTTCACATTAACCACAATTGCAGAAATGACTGATGTTTAAATCTGAAGACAATTTTAGTCATTATTAAACTTCATTATAAAATAAAGTACGTGGGTGGAATTGTGGTTTGATGCTTTTGTAATTTCCTCTACCTTTTCAATGTACTTTTCAGTTACATTAACTGAATCATTTCATCTTATAGATGCAAAGATGAAGGAGAAGAACAAAAACATGCCCATTAACTGAAGCAGTGCAAATGTGCATAGTTAATGGAAACCATTTTGACATTTTGTATTTGATTCCATGGTGTGTCTACTCAAACAATTTCAATGGCATATTAGAACAAAATGCTACATTGTACTCTTCACTAAGAATGCAAGTAATAGACTTCAAAAATTACCTTTCGACTGAAAGTATTATCTGTTGGAAATGAAGAAATGTTTTACGTTAGGAAAGGCTAATAGCAGTAAGGGGGAGCAATGGGCTGTAATGAGAATTCAGGCAGAGAGGGTTTTTTGACCCTGTGTTTCCCAAATGCGTTTGTTTTTACAAGTTATGGCTGAATTGGTCAGGTAGTGATGTAAACTCCTGTGTTTAATGGCAATTATTTCACTGTGTTACAATTAAAGACTTCTTAATGCAAGATCATGTTAAATATTATGGCAATATTTTTTTCTGTCCTGGACAGATAATTGATTGCTTTTCCAAAACCAGGTTTGGGTTTTTTTTTTTTTTTCCATGATTGAATCAATTCCAGGACAAGATGCACTCCAAAATGTATTTCCACTCTGATGCTAAAGCAAGGTTTACCTATTAAAAAAATTCTGCGTTTCACCACAGGATAATTTATCTGTTGGTAAGCATATCATAAATAATTTTTACATGCATTTAAGCCTGATTGATGAAAGTATTTCCATTTCTTGTCATTTTCAGGCCAGCTAAAAATTGCTGTATCTTACATTTCACATTTGAAAATTCATAGAGGTAGCATTCTTCTGATTGCCTCAAAAATATTACCTTATAACCACTTCTCTGTGGCAATATACCCAGTATACTTAAGAACAGCTGGACTGCAACTCTGGAATGCAACTAGAAAAACAAAAACCTCTGCATATACATTTCAGCTAAGTGCTGGTTTTGGCATTTCAGTGAAATGTTTGGCTACAGAATTTTGCCTCATTCAGATGCACGATTGAGTGTTTGGCTGATGGATAGACTGCAAGCCTCTACAAGCCAATTCAGTTTAACAAGAGCTTAGGTTATGCTTGCCTTCCTTCTGTCCTCCTGCCTGCTTTTCTGTGTCAGGTTTTCTTTCCAGGTGATGTCTGGAAATTCCACAACTGGCATCAAAAACTTGTTATAATTTCTAGTTGTTATCCCTGATTCACTCCAGGGAAGAAGGTTGTCACTTTTTGGCTTCACTTGATTGCTCTACCATATATGTACCATTTCTGGTGACTATTGCAATCTTTCACAAGAATGAGATATCAGAATTTCAGCACTCCTTATGCATTTCAAAAGAGAACTAAACCTCATTCCTTTTAGCTTCTTAGTCTTCTCTAGTTCACTGTTACTCAATCTTTGTTCTGTAAGTCACTTGTGCCTGACAGATCTCAAAAAGTGAAAATATTGCAAATTAAACAAAAAAAAAAAATCCCACTTCTATACACATTTACTTCCATGCAATAAAGAAAATAAGCAAGTTGAATGAAGGAAAACAGAAGCAAGAGACAAACATTTAACGTTTAGTCTAGCTCTTACCCTATCAGTGCCAGCTGAAAGGTATAGGTAGGAGCCAGCCACTGATTCCTATCAGTGCCTGCCTGCAGGCAGAGGTGCCTTACTTACTAATTAATTTTTTATCATAGTGAACACTTAATACCCCTAATGCTTGCACAGTGATCAGTATTTTTACTATTAAATATTTGTAAATGAAAGAGTGGAATTAATATCTTGAAAGAAAGGGGAACGTTACTTCTGCTTACAAAGCTAAGCATGTTATCTACCCACTTCTGCCCCATTACCATCAGGATTGGGATGAAAATTAGTCTATTAATTTTTTTCCCTAAAAACTTACGCTATTCTTCAGCTAAAAAAGGAAGAAAAATATCTGCTTTGCCTCTTACAGATAATTCCTATTAACTGAAGTTCTGGTTCTCTGTTTTTACTGCCTGCTTACTTCTTTTGTATAGTTTAAAACCCTGTGGAAAACATAACCACGAAGCAAAACATCACATATTCAAAAGGTTAAGGCTTCAGTGCTATCAGTAGTTTATAGCTTGCTTTCTCTCTATTTGTGTGTGTGTAGGCTATTGGAAATATTACAAATCTTGTGTCTTACAGTCTTAGGCATCCCGATTATAAAAAGATTTGAAAATAGAAGAGCTCCTAGCTAATGTATCTGCACACAGGGGGTATCATCTCAGAGACTGATTCACCATGATGTTATTCGTGTTGTACGCTACTGAAATTCTATTGGCATAAAACTAAACTAACAAACAGGAAAATTAGGTCCTCAAACTCTTTTTATAGAAGCTGAGCTGCTTTGTGTGTTATCCCCCTATCCAGAGCATAAAATATGTATGAATAAGGCAGTTTCTGTTGAGTCATCGTGTTGAAAACATTCTGTTAACTCCAGCCAGCATAAAGATTTGCAGTGTTTCCCGGACAAAGGGGGAACTCAGGGTCAGGACACAGGTGGGCCTGTGGGGAAAAAGACTATAAGAAAATGCTTGTGGGAGCGAGGGGAAATCTTGCATTTTTATTGTTATTGAAGTGAACGGCAAAGGCAAATTTAAGTAAAATTATTGGAAAAATGATCATAATACAGAAAACAAATTAATTTTACATTAAACTGCTAGGGACAACTCTTACCCAAGCCTCAGGTGCAAAGTTGCAAAGAAGTCCCAGTACACCTGAAGATGTGGAGTTCAATGCTAGGCAAATGCATTTTTGGTGCAGACCCCTTCTTTCATCATCTAACTCTTAGTATGAAGCAGCTTTAACACAAAGATGCCCGGCATATGAACTTGATTTGTCAATCAACCTCTGTGCCTATAATTTCTAAACTTTAGCCTATTATTCTTACATTAACCCTAGCCTAAAATTGTGGTCAGTCTTAGCTAGCAGAGGTGAAACATTCTTTGCAGCTTCTGCTCTTGCCAATGACTAAACTTTTTTATTATCTTTCCTCAAAATTTAAAAGCTTTAAAATCTTTACTTTCAAAATATTCTAACATTATGAACTAAAATTTCTCCACAGGTCTGTTAGCTTTTTCATCTGGTCTTCTTTTTTGCTTTTCTTTGTCACTTTTTGGTTTAGGATCAGCTTTTGTTTTTGGATCTGTCTTTGACTTTTTTTCTTTTTTCTTTTTTTTTAAAGTCAGATAGCATAAGGTGACCTGGATATATGACTTGGTCTTGTTGATGCTAAAGGCAAGGTAGGGCAGGAGGCATAACCATCAGAGCTATAATGCCATTTAAAGTTATGACCAAGTTCCTGGTAGACAAGAAGCATAACTGGGCACAGCCCATTTTCCAGCCATTCGTTTCGTTATTCAGCTAGGTGGTAAAACACCCTTTGGAAAGTAACGAAGTGCTTACAGACCTGTGACACATCAGTTTAATATTGGCAAGTCCACCTCTGCTGTAGTCATCTCAGAGATCTGTAATTTTGTATTTTGGCTCGTCAGCCTTTGGGTTCTTCTTGGGTGCTGTTCTCTTCAGTGGGAGACAGGATCTTGATAGATTAACTGTCTTCTCTCTCTTCTTAAAGCAGTGCTACTGTCTTTTACAGCATTAGCACTACAATTCCCAGAGATTAAATCCTTACTCTCTTCCTTATGCCCGTAGCCAACACATGACAGGCCTTACTGGAGTACGATTTTTGGCAAGACAATGAAGTTATCCTAGTTTTAGGTCACCCCATACTGTTTTCATATTTAAGCCTTTCATATTAACAGCAGTTTCATTTCAATAAGCTAATAACAGCACCTAAAAATCCTACATATCAGCAGAGAGATTCCTCACAGTTGCAGCTATCAGGAAAAACAAGTATTTACAAGTTTATATTGTGCAAGAATAAGTGACAAGGAAGCCCATTCTCAGTAACCCAGGATTTTTTTCATGTATATGAATGCTCTGGACCTCTAATCTCAGGGGAACCCTACTCCTGAGGAAGATGAATCTGTAGCATGTTACATTACAAATTTGCTGTAGTTTGAGCAGGGCCTGTCCTGTAAAGGTCTGCCTCAGAGGAAATGCTCTCTTCCGAATCTTACAGCACGCACCTGCACACCAATACAAGTGTCTTTCCGTAACTGGGACATCTGTTGGGATATTGGGCTATGGCATGAGAGCACAATTTCTCCCGGGGCAGACCATTGGGGTTGACATTTGCCTACTTAGAGTGTGCTCCAGGGTGAGAATTCAGATGTAAGTCATGCTAAACAATGCTGAAAGACAGGCCTGAAAGTTAAGTGGTTTGCATTCTATGGAAAGCACTGAAAGCATAACTGATCAGGAAATCATATTTTAGGCTTATCTGTCCTTCTCTGAAAATAGCTCCTGGGTGAAAACTTTCAGGAGAATTACAGAAATCCCCATTTTCTAAAACAAGAGTATGATAGATGCAGAGCTATTCAGTGTAAGACAGGTCTGATGGCACAGTTCCTGGGAGAATTTAAATGAAAGAGAAAGATTAGGCACCTCTGGTATCAGGTGGTAGCTTACTGAGGTTTTCCAGATCATAATTTTGAGCTGAGGCATTCTTTACTGGATACAAACCTATATCAGTAGTCTTCTACATAAACTTAACAGGTTTTGTGGCTAATTCTTTAGGCTCCTTTAGGACTTACAGCACATGAGATTTCTCAAGGAGTGATGGATATATGTATGATGATACAAAACTGGGAGGAGTGGCTGATATGCTGGAAGGCTGTGCTGCCATCCAGCCAGACCTGGACAGGCTGGTGAGATGGGCCAAGGGGAACCTAATGAAATTCAACAAGAGCAAGTGTNCCCAGTTCAAGAAGGACAGGGAACTGCTGGAGCAAGTCCAGCGGAGAGCTACAAAGATGATCAGGGGACCGGAGCACCTCTCTTATGAGGAAAGGCTGAGAGACCTGCGTTCGTTTAGCCTAGAGAAGAGAAGACTGAGGGGGGATCTTATCAATGTGTACAGATATCTGAAGGGTGGGTGTCAAGTGGATGGGGCCAGACTCTTCTCAGTGGTGCCCAACAACAGGACAAGGGGCAATGGGCACAGATTGGAACACAGGAAGTTCCACCTGAATATGAGAAAACAATTCTTTACTGTGAGGGTGACAGAGCATTGGAAAAGGCTGCCCAGAGAGGTTGTGGAGTCTCCTTCTCTGGAAATATTCAAAACCCACCTGGACGTGGTCCTGTGCACCCTGCTCTAGGTGTGCCTGCTCAAGCAGGGGGGTTGGACAAGATGATCTCCAGAGGTCCTTTCCAACCCCTGGCATTCTGTGATTCTGTGATATATATAAAAATGTATTTAAAAACCCATACAAAGTTTATTATATGCTATTAAGCTCCGCTGGACTAGCCAGAAGACTGTAAGTAACAGTATTTTGTAGATACAAAGTAGAAGACATAAAAATAAGGAAAAAAAGTCTGAAACAATACTCTGCCATTGTACATACAGAGCCTGGGCTATTTGTGTTTTGTCCTTATGCTTTCGCCTGATGATAACATGTACATTCTGGAGAAATCATTTGGGTAAATGTGGTCAGACATAACTTTGTGCCTCCAAAGAGTTCATTCGTGAAATGAACAGACACCAAGGATTTTAAGTCATTAGTTCATCTTTCTGTGTTTATGGGATAGAGTGCTTCAGCTTCTTTTCTGGGAACCACTTTTTCTGGTTTTATTCCAAAACAGAATACTTATAAACCAAATGCAATCAAAAAAGAAATTCAAGATTGTACACTCAGCTTGTTACCAGCTTGATCATTAATTGATACAATTTATTTGTTTAATACTATGCTGCAGTTAATTTTTCAAGAAAAAAGTAAAACATTAAGCTTCTTTAAAAACTACTAAGTTAAGTATTTGCTTCTAAATTGCTTATAAAGACAAATATAAATGATTTTAAAAAGAACTAATATTTTTGGAATCCTCAAATTTTGGTTTGCCACTTTCATATATGTAAGAAGGCTTCATTTTCGTGGTCACATCACTAGGCAATTTCTAACAAAGCAGTTCCATTAGGATGATCCGAACTGGCATTTGAAAATGTCTGGAGTGAGCTTGTCCACAGTACAAAATATTCACGGACTACCCAAAATTTATCATGCCACCACTCTAGAGAAGGGATTAACTGTAAGGAGATCCAGTTTTCAGGGCTTTCTGTGTAGATGTGACACTGCCATGCAGTGCTTTGTTAGAGCAGTTTTGCTAGTGAGTCAGAGCTTTTATTAACAAAAAAGGAGAGCAGACACGTTTCTTTCACTCTGCCTTTCAAGCTCTCTGTTTGTTGCTTTGCCTGTTAAGGACTCACTTAGTTTCAAGCTCCAACAGAGATTTCTCATTAGGCAGTGCATCAGAACACCACAATGGTGTAACTTCTATATCATTAAATCTTTGATGCATCTGTCAAGACTACCGACACCACCTGTCATAACTGTGAAGAAGATATTCGTCCATGGGAAATTTGAATAGCACTGTGAATTTCTATCATGCAGGTCCTTTTACAACCATCACTTTTGGCTGCCATCAAAGATAGGTCAAATGGAGTGCTGGATGTGAAAACTCTTGGCCTGTTACATTTACTGGAAACTCAAATCCAGGTTAAACTATAACCCTGAACATCAAAATATCCAAGTCTATTTGTGGTCACTGCACATCTGAGGGAAATGTCTCCTAATTCAAACTACAGAACTAGCAGTTGGGTTGGCTGGGATTTATTTCTATGTCCTGACATAGGTCTTCAACAACAAGTTACTTGATTCTTTTCTATGTAACTGTTTCACCACAGGTTTTGAGGTGCATAAACTAGATTAACTAGTCAATCAGTATGTTCTGCATATTTATAACACCTAATTTAGGAGCAAACTTTCCTACCCTTTTTTTCACTGTTGAGTTTCCAAACTCATAGAAAAGCAGTATTTTTTTTCTTGTATTAAGTTGTATGTGTTGATTTGATACTGATTCTAAGGTAGTCTCACAGGCAGCATAACAGGAGTGCAAGTTATTAATTTCTTTAGCACTAGACTATCAGACTATTTTCAGAACATGAAAAATTAGAGAACATAGGAAAGAACTGTATTATAACTAAAATTTACAGGATGTCCGCCTTCATCTAGTACTTACCTGGAAAAATTCTGTGGTTGAAAAGATCATATGAACTGCATGCTGGACAATGGAAGTAGAGCTAGGGAAACATATTCCTAAAATAAAGGGAGAAATCCACTGATTTCAGCTTTTGCTAACAGACCATTGGCCTTACTCTGACATATACTGTAGAGGAACATCAACCAAACCAAGATGTAAGAACCTTTGAGAAAAACAAGATGGTGCAAGAAAGGCGGTGCTGGGAAGAAACAGTATCTGTCTCAGAGTCTGAGCCCATGTCCTGCTAGAGGCCACCCAGGGTACAGTCCCAGGAACTCTGCTGGACATGGAAGCAGCTTCCACATTACAGGCACAAGATTTTAATAAACTAGGGCCACTTATTTACATGTACTGTATTCCATACTTAGCGTTGAAGGCACTTAAACACCTTTATGATTATTTCAGTACCTTGCTTGCTCTTTACCCAGTGACTTATGTGCCCAGCTTTTTTCTAACATTGTAACCCACCAAATAAACAGCTGCCATTTAAAACAATAAAACTACACAGCCACAAAAATATTTCTTCATACTACGAAAGAGCATTTCCCACATCCTTCCCCTGGGAGTGCATCTGCCTACAGTGGCACAGAATTGATTCTGATTCACAGAAAATTGATTCTGAACTAGTTGTACCTTTTCTGTATGCCCCAAGTTTCACATCTTCAAGGCTGAATCTGCTGTAGATTTAGGATCACTTTGGACAGCTTACTAGAGTTGCTAGACTAATACTACTATGTGTAGACTCATACCTGAAGGAGATACAGGAGTGCCACGTTAAGGGTGCTGTTCTGCTTCTGGTTCTTAATCTGCCTTGGAGTTCATTTGGATATCCTTGTATGACACTGCATTGTGCCATGCAAACATTATCTCCATGATTAAGGGCTAAATCCATCAAAGTGCTTAGACACCTAACTACCAGTAAGTCTAAACTTAGATCCTCAGAAGCCTCGAGGAGCTGCCTCAAGTCCGTAGGCACCAATATCCTGGCTATAAAATCCACTACATTTCTGTCACTCAGAGCTATGCTCGTCATGCTGATGACAGGAAAGGTGTCTTTACCTTTGAAGAACACACAGAAGGAGGAAATGTTGAATATACATCCCTCAAATCCCTCCTTTCACCAGCTTGCCACTGGGAATTGAACAAAGTTTCCATGAAAGTGTGTTAACGACTAGATTTTTATAAGATAGCTCTTTCTTTCCTCTCCCTAATGAAGCAGTATGACTTTGTATATAATAAATATTCATCATCAAAGCATTACAATTAAAATTAATATAATAGACAATTAAAAAGTCAGAAACTATCAATGTTATCACGTTGAACACTCAGTTGCCTGTTGGAACCAATGCACACATGATAAAGTGAAAATTACAGTAAACAACTTTTTTTTTTCTTTTGGTGTGGGAAAGATAGAAGAAACGTTCTTTAAAAAAATATGGGTAGGAAGAGGCTTTATGAAAAGATTATCATAATGTTACACTCTATTCAAACAGAAGAGAGCTCAGCTCCTGGGAAACAGCAGTGACTAACCTCACAAGAGTTTGATCCTTAGGATCAGTGATCAAAGTATTGCTCAGCTCAATCTCTACTTTTCTTTTCGAGCTAAGTACCAACAATTACCCGTGTACCCAAGTGTCTCCTCTTCTTCATCATATGAATGTTGCTATGGATTGCATTATGGCCCTCAGAGTTGGACTTCATATCTATGAAGTCTATGGCAGTTCTTCCATTGATTTATGAACATTTTGGATTGGACCTTTAGGAACCATACTGATAGGCAAAAAAGATATAGATTTAAATGAATCTACATACAAATCCTTCCTATGGCATACATTATCAATAGGACATGAACAATCTCCCTGCCCGTCCTGTCCTGCTCTTCACGTGTCCCTTTAGTTAAAACCCGTTAGTTTTTCCTTTCCCAATACCATTCAGCAGGAGGATGCTTTCACTCATCCATTTTGTGTGTGCCGCTCCAGCTGCCATGACAGATGCTCTGACTAATTACAGGCCCCAGCTATTTTTTTCATGCCTTTTGGATAATTTAACAGTGAAGGGGATCAATGAATTCTTTGGTAAATCTCAACAGTTTTTTATAAATTTGCCCTTGTAAGTTTCTAGTTCTTTTCCAATAGTAAATAAATTATGACAGTGGGTTATTTGGGCATTGTAACAATGGCCACAATTTCTTAGCCTAGATGGGCAGAATTATTATCCTGCATCATGGTCCACCACCTCTAGCATCCTATTGCTATGAGAGATCACCGCAAGTCACATGAGATTACACAGCTACAAGTGAAATCTCTCCATGTGCTGCTTTGGAGTTTTAAAGGAATTGTAGCTGAAAGTGTATGAGGCTTGTACTGAGCTAAGTGGATTTATAGTGATATTCTCTACAGGGTGGAGGTGGGACTGGAAGAAAGTGAATCTGTGAAAGGTTATGAAGGGCTACAGAGGTTGTGTGGGCAGGCTCTGCTGTTCTCAGACTGTTGAGGAAGATTTTCATCTCCTTCCCACCTCTCCCCTTTGGCAGTTGATAAAGGGCATAAAATTCGAATTTTGTGTCAGGTTTTAATAGTGGGTTTTTTCACTTAACTCTTAGGTTTTAGTATAAAAATCATTGGCATTGTGGAGTTGGTCCATTTCATTTTTCCACTTATCTAGAATGTCTCCACTCTGTATAAGCTGCTCTGGAGGAAGGTGGAAAACCCTTTGCAACTGACATCTAAACATCAGGTTTCCCAGAGAGCTTTGCCTGTAAGTGTAGCAAGTTCTTTTCTTATGGCCTGAATAATTGGGTGACTGCCCAGAAAGAAAAAGAATGAACTCTCCAGCTTTTACTGGATCTTCCTGAAAATGTTAGTTTCTGTACCAGGCTGAAAGCAAAGGCTTTCCTTATAAAACCATTAATATGTCTAAAATGTTACCACCAATATGGACTGCATATCTGCACATCAAAGTGCTACTTTCTGCCACAAAAGGTCATACCTCACTGATCACACTTTTGTGCTTTCTCAAGAAATCAGGACTGTTGGATCTGTTAGCTTTAGAGAAACTGTGGGAGATGTCGGATGTAGATTCCGTATCATGTGAATGAGTGGTAAATACATAGTCGAAAAGGATCCATAGGAACAGTTACAAACCATTTTTCAACCACCCTGTAACAACTTTAATACTAAAACTTAAAACCTAAAGCTGGAACTATTGCTGTGCCTCAGGAAGAAAGCAGAAGAGAATAAGGGCTATGTGCCCCCACAAGGACTGTTTTCTTTAGTAAAATTTCCCCAAGGATCCTAGGAGCACCCCCTGTAGAGGAAAGCAAAGATAATCCTATGGTCACTTCCATCTGAATCTGTGGGAAAATTGCCTCCTCTTCTTAAAGCTGGCAACTGGTCTAGCCATCGGTGGGTGAGTTGCTCCAGTGAGCATTTGCAAAACCTGACTAGATAGATTTACAAGTACCCACCATCCTGTATTCTGTTTCTGTCAGGGATCCACTCCCTGTGGCGCTGAGGAGGGTATAAACCCCACCAATGGAGCAAATTATACAACAAAAGGAGAAAACCAAGCTTTTTGTTTTTTTCAGGGCCATGTATAAAACTGTAATTCCTGGTCTAACAAAAAAGTATATACAAAAATGATGACTAAGTCTCCGTTTAATCCCAATTAAAGATGGGTAAGGACCTAACGTCCTCCATATAGACCAGGCGCTATGGCTTTACCTGTGCTACAGACTGCAGCTTTAATAAAAAAGTGGCTCTAAACAAGGGAGCTAAAGTGCCAGCACCGATTTCAAGTGAGTTTATTTAACTCTAATACATGTTTCTCTTTTGCTTTTCTCAACCTTCTGAAAAATCTTATGCTTTCCTTTTCACACAAGAAGCTAGTAAGCATTCTTATTTATTTATTTATTTATTTAAAAATTGGTCTACTTTTCCTGGTCAGTCCCTTGAACTATCCCCCATTTTTGCAGACACGGAGGGAGAATTTCTCTCTTTTTCCCCAATGCAAATGAAATGAAAGCTGGGGCAGAAGATCCTCTGGATATTCTGGAGGATTTCCTCTTTATGTTGTGTGTATCTCCCATACAATGGATGAGTGCATTTTGGGATGGTTCATGGTGACAGTGGCTCCTCAAATAGAGTGATAGGGATGGGCATGTTCTCCACAAGCAAGACCCAAGAGGGAGGGAAGCCCTATGCAGGGATCACATGCTGAGCCAGGCTGGCAGCCAGCAGCTCCGTGACTGCTGCTGCTGTGGGGTCTTCCCAGAGGCAATGGGTGGAGATGACTGGTACAAAGGGAGAAACATCTCTGCCTACAGAGCTACAGAGGAGGCGGGTTGAACAGCCACAAATCTTGGCTTGATACTAAGTGACAGTGTTAAGGACAGGAACATTACGGGCCATATGGCAAGCATTTTTGATTGATAATAAATGTTTATATGTTTCATGCTGCCTCTCTGGAGATATGCCTAGAAAGATGAGATGACAGGTCCCAAAGGAACAGTAGTTTGGATTTCTGCCTCATCATTCAGCCTACCTACTGTGATGTGATGTTGAATGTGATCACATTCAACACTAGTATACAAAATACTCTAGATACAATGAATAATTGGCTAAGCCAATGAAGTTACATTAACAGCTAAGAGCATGGGTTTAGATCACTATTTTGAGGACAGAAAATCTGTATTTTCAAAAGATTTTCTTCCTTGAGCATTCAGATGTTGTGATGTTTGATCCCATCTGTTTTTTTGTTTTTATTTAGAATGCCTTCCCTCATCCTATTTTATATGCTTGTCATTGTCCTAATATCTAATATTACTGAAGCAGGTGATGCATAATTTATGTAAAGAATGATCTTCATTTAGCACTTAGAGAAGTGAGAAAGTTCAATGCAATCACCAGCTTTGCTTTTTGATAGGCATGCAACCAGCATCTGTGCATTAAACAGGCTACTGTAGGTGTGTTGCTTCCAAAGCAAAGGAAATGACTAAAAAGACAACCCCACCAACCTTTGTCTCTGGCTTGTCTTTTATAGCCAGTTATCTCTCATCATATAGTGTTTCAGTATGATTGTCTGAAACTGGATGGATCTGAGCTGCCAAAACCACCAGCAAGGTTACATGAAGAACGGATAGTTGTACTGTCTTCCTCAGCCTACACACTGACTCATTAACATGTTTTTTGAAGTCCTGGGAGCTCTATCGAGAAGTCTGTGAAGGAATCTTCAGAAAGGAAACTACTGGAGATAACCACTGAGAAAATGTGCAAAGGAAGTACATATTTGGCAGACTGGCAGAAACTATAGAACTGTTTCTTCCTAATTGCTCAGATAACATAATGCAATTCAATAAACAATACTGGACTAGAATGCTACAAAACAAAAGCATGCTTTTCAACTGGAAAATAATTTCTGACAAAAAAAATTAATTTTGGCAGCCATAAAGGTTCGTAAACAGAAGAACATCTACTGTGCTAAAGCAAGATGGAAAGTGCAAAGACCAAGCTTTGAAACATAGAGGATAGCAGATGAGATTTCTGTATTGTACTTACAATGTTTTGTTGTACTGATTTTAATGGAATAAATAGGCTTCAAAGATTTCAACAGGGCCAACACTAAATAATCAAATAAGGTTCAAATTTTAATTACAGAGGACTTGACCTGTTCAGTCCCATGACATACAATTAACATTACAAGTATTTTAGGCAAAGTTAAATATTATACGAAAGAAGGGACAAGAGACAAAGCATTTGTAATACAGCGTAGTAATTTAGTCTTTTATTTTAATAACATCCCTTATTCCCATTCCCTTCAACAGCAGAGAATTTTTGAAGGAAAATCCTTTGATTGACAGGATTTCAGATGGTTTATGGAAAAAAGAAATACATTCAAGGTTTGTCTACTTTATTGGTGTCAGAGTCCTGAAGGCAAAGTGAGAACAACAAATGCAAAATGGGTGGAAACCCCCCCCAATAATGTGAAGAAAACCTCTGCTTCTGGTTCACACTTCAACTTTTCAGCCTTGCCTCCTGAAAGTATAATCAGAATAGCATAGGTTCTTGCTAACTGCTCTTATACCTGGCAAAATCCATACCAGCGTGAGGCTATTTAAAAACCTCATTATTACCATGTCTTTTTTTTCATAGATTTATGCATGCTGCCAACATGCAATAAGTGGCTAAGTTAGACTTATGCTAAACAGCAGCCAAAAGAAAAAAACTGAGTACCCAGTTCCAAGTTGTAGAGGTTCTTCAGGACTGAAGATACCAAGAGGGGTGCTGATGCTATCTGAATTGTTCTCTGTAGTTCAGTATGGACAGACTTACTGTGTAAAACAGTATGACAGAGGCCTGAAGATGTCATAGTGGAGTTTAGAATCTATGAGAAGGATGCTAGACTTCAGTTCTTACTTCACCCATTCCCTAAGCATTATTGACAAATCAAGGGCTCCCCAAAAAGGCAATGAATAGAATATGTTATTCTCTCTTTATTTTGCCCACTAATTTTGCTTTATTTCTGATATAACAATTTTGGTCCATAAATTTCCAATCTTAGGCTCTTTTGTTTACCATATATCATTTCAGTAAAATCCTTGGACAGCATCAGGAACATTTCTGTTTACTTTGTTTAACTCCATGTTTCCTTCTTTAACTTCTGATGATTTTTGTAAATATTTTTATGTAACACAGTGTTTTGTGCTTTTGTTGTTTGGATAGCAAAAGTATGTGTTAAATTCTACGTGCTAGCCATCTATCTTTTTGGATCAGCATGATTTTCCCTGAAGTTGTTGATTATATGTGTCCATACAACTTGTTTTGAACAAGATGGGATGCATGCAATTTACATAATCAGCTCTGTGTGCTAATTAGAGGAGCTGCTATTTTCAATATCCTAGAAAAATGATGCCAGGCTAACAACAAGGATATTGAAAGCATCTGCTTCTCTAATTAGTAGACAAGGGGCTTATCTTCCATTTTTATTCAAAGTGTTAATGTGTCAAAGTATTTTGCTACACCAAAGAGTAGTGACATTTTGATCTAGGAAGGTCAAAAATAAGATGCCTCAACTAGTATTGCATAGAAGCTGCCCTTTATGCTTCACAAAGTAAGTAAGACACCATACTTATTTCCCCCCAAAGAATAATATCATATGCAGGCCATATGAAGCTGCAGAATATAGTCATAAAGAGATAATCCATATATTAATGTTTTTGGTGAAGTTATTTACAGGAATAGTTCAAAAATAGCATTCTCAGGCTTCTGTGATAATGAGTAGATGACATAAAAAATGGAGAAGCTACCATTTCTCTTGTTCCAGGCATCTATATATAGCACATTTTGACAAAATTTCCAATATGAATTTCTTTGTCAGGAAATTTTAGCCATTAGTTCTTGCTAATCCTTTATCTCTGTATTAAGAAGTTCATGCTCACTGCTTCCTTCCCCAGAAAACACATAACATACCATAATTAGACCACTGCAACATTATTACAATTTTTTTAAATCAGACTTTTTAAAACATTGACCACAAGACAATCTCTCTAGGCATCAAATAATTTTTATATTTATTTTCTGCTTCCTCACCAAGTTTTTCAGTGTTCTTTAAAACTTATGGACATCACAGCTCTACTCAGGATTCTGGTATAAGTTTCATTAAAGTCATGTTTAAAGGAAGCATCTCCACAGTCCTAGGTATGAGTCCCCAAATTATGCACTGAGAAACACATAACTTGTTCTTACCTTCATATTTCGCATGGAATTCAGATGATGAATATAATTCAGCTGATAAACAGAGACCTTGCATAGTGCTGTTTCTGGTTGTGCCACACTCTAAGTCATCGGAATTTACCAAGCAATGCAATTTACTATGTCTGTTTGCCTTTACTTATATTTAATATTCTGGTCAATCTCTGAATCCAGAAGAAAATTTGCTATTTACTTCTGGATAACTCAAGGAAATATGAATAGAACTGGGTTGGTCTAGAGACAAAGTGAATATGTATTGTTCATAGATGTCCTCAGAGTGTAGTCAACCCTACAGAAAATAACGGATCAAGACGTCACCTTATGGTCATCTTTAAACTGTAAGAAAAAAGATTTCTATAGTCATCTAAGTGTCTTTTTTTAATGAACTTCCTTCCCCTAACAAATATAAATAGTGTTTTTATCATATTAGCTCAGATAAAATGCTCGATGTTGGGTAGACCTAGAGACTGCTAATGGGGTACAACGCTTTTCACCTTGAAGTCACCAGCCCAAGTTTTGATTTTTTTCCAATGGATAGAAGGAATTTCCCTCTGGGGTGAGTTTGTGTTTCACTTCCAGGTTGACTAAAATGTAATTTTCTGCACTCAACAAAGTGTTCATACTTCTCTTTCAGCAGACCCCATGGGGCCAGGAGCTGAGCCTGCCTGGGAGCCCCCAGGCCTCGCTGCGTGGAGGGACAAGGCAGCGCCATGGACTGGGTAGCGCAGCTTGCTTATGGCTGGTAGGCATCAATGAAGCTACAGCCCTCTGTCTGCAGTGGTACCTGGTGCAATTTGCCCTCTTTGGGTAGAGTACAATACAAAGATATTTTTGGGTTTTCACCCCTCCTCTGCCTCCTCCCTGAGTCTTATCTGGACTGGAAGGAGGTAGAGGAGGTAAATGATCTCCATCTGCTGGAACAGCTTCGCACCACTCCCCTTCTACCAGGCTGCACTTTTTTTATGACCGTGATACAAAGACAGGAGACAGACATTTTTTCTCTGCAAGGCTTTCTGTTTAATTAAAGGCCTATTGTGCCTGAGCTAACTCTCTGATTTTTAAGGAGGGCTCTGTTTAAAATCAGGGTAATGGGTTATTACTATTCTAGAGAAGAACATTTGCAGAGAAATATTTTGCCCTGGTTAAAATTTTTGTGGAATACCACAAAATATAAAATAGATCCCTTAATCTCAGTGGCTATCTTGAAAACTTATTATGAAAATATATATAAATGTGTAAGTACTATTCATTTTTTGAATGTTGGTGTGTTGTAAAATTCTGTTTTCTTTTCATTTCATGCTGTTGTAAATAAACTGAATCTGTACAGTAGGTTTTTGTCAGACTCCCAGAAAGACAATTTTATTTTATAGCACATCCTAGACTGACAGCCAGAAACTGTTCTGCACCACCTCAGTACAAACAAAATTAGCTTCTCACAATATTTTTGCAGATGTTAAAGGTCATTAATAGAATGAAACCAGATGACTAAAGCAATACATTTGGAATGATTGGGTTTTATTTTTCTCCCCAGCTTAAAGACACAGAGTCCTCTTTTCTTGACTACTTGGCTGCATTTCAAATGTTCTTTTTTTCTTTTTTTTTTTTGCTGTTTAATGGTTTCAAAAATCATAAAAGTGAAAGTAGTGGTATATGTATTTCTTGGCTTATGCAACCTCACTTGTGTGAAAGATTTGGGATTTTTTACAGAGATGACTATAATATTAACTGTTCAAACTACACATTCCTGGAACAATTGCCCAATCTCCACATTTTGATCAAGGTCACACTTTTGCAATGATCAAAAGAAAGACAGCTAGCAGATGCAAGAAAAATCATCTTTTAAATGCAACTATATCCAGGAATAAAAATAAAACTCCCCTTAGAAATGAAGGTAGTTCTACAGATTTTGAAGTGCATTGTTTACATGAAGACTAAAAATTAACCTTTTTCTTTCCTATAGAACAGCGATGTGATAGTGTGCTTCCTGTTTTGTGGTTTATCTAGATGATAATGAAGAGCCTTATTTGTCTTCTAATTTTAAAATATTACTACTACATATGCAATACTATACCCATCAGTTTAAACTATATTATGCTTTTTATATGCTTCCAAAATGAAAGATAAATAATAATTGCTTGTCAAGCAATAGCAATGTCTTAAATGCTTTTAATAACATACAGTATGTCAACACTTTCCAAAAACTTTCAATATAAATTGAAAAGCACAAATCAGGTCCATCCTGAAAGCTGAGATAAGAATGTGTGTGTCCCTACTTTGGAACACTTTTAAAACAGGTGTGAAAAGAGAGAAGTGAGGCTACTCAACCTGTGCAGGAATGGATGTTATCAGGACATGGTGAAAATGAAAAGGCAAGAAGTTAATGTGAAGGAATGATGGAGTGGGTTTCACCAGGCAAATGAAAAGGAGAAAGGTGATGAGATAGAGGGGCCATTGCAGGGCCCAGACATCCAGCAGAGGGAAGTGGGAGAAGCTGTCCTGTCATAAGCATGCCTTAAGAAACCTTTCCTTACCTTAAGAAAGGTAAAAAAAAAATCTTTCTTATGCAGAATGTGGAGTACAAGCCAGAGAAAAAGAGATCAGTGGTTTCTTATCTTGATTAATGCAAATTCTGGACAAAGACTCCAAGTCTACAACCAGGCAAAGAGAGAGGAAGAGAGATTTTTGAGATACTGGCTAGAAGAAGAAGTGAGGCTTGAAACTAAGCACAAAAGAAGTATCAAGCATAAAACTATTTATGAAGCGGGATGAGCAGCAAGATCATAAATGTATTTGAAATAGGAGAAAAGGGAAAGGGCAGGCTAGGTTTTGGAAAAGCAAGGCAAGGAATTTCATTTTAATATGGTCTGTTTGAGATAGTGTTGGGATATTCAGGTTGAAATCCTGGAGAGATAGTCAAAGAGGTTCAAGTGAATGACTAGAGACATAATTTAGCACAGAGAAATAAAGCAATAATGATGAGGACTACAGAACTGGTAATCAAATCTTGTTACTGGTTATATTAGAAAGGGGCAATACAGAGGAGAGAAGGCCAAGAACAAAAAGCTTTGAAGAAGCTTTGAAAACCTGATCTTCTCTAAATTAAGACCGTTGAATGTACAAGAAGGAAATGCATAAGTTAATAAGCATAAAAACTAAAAAGTAGCCTGGTGAAGTAGCAAAAGAAACAAATAAAAAAACCTGCGGAAATGATTAATTCCTTTTCTCGAGAATAAATAGAACAATGTGTTATTTACCTGTTTAAAATGAAATAAAGAAATAAATATTTTTCCCATGCCTTATATCTGGAAAGTTGGCAAACAGGGAGTAGATGGTTCTGGTACCTTGAAATATCACGGTATGGCAAATCTCCTATGCTATTTATTACAAACCAATTGCTGTGAATTTTCTAGCACATACCAGCACCATCCTGATGCTGGACAGTTTTGTTAGGAAACCATCCAAAAAGTTTTTTTCTTTCCCTTTTGAATTGCTTTATTTTTCTTAGAATCAATTAGGAGGATAGTGCAATGCTTTTGACTGACTAGATCTGACAAACAGCTGGGCTGCATGGCAAATACAGCAAGGATGAATAACTGAGGTGGGTAGGGGGAAATCTTTAAAGGTTAATGCAAAATATATGCAGAAGTTTTATGAGCTAGACCTTTTAAATACCATTGCTCTTTAAACAGTTATGGCATAGGAATGCTTCCTACAGCAAGCATATAATGAAAAAAAGTTCACCTATTAAACCAGTGGGTAATGTTCCCCAGCATGTTAGAGATATGTGTGGCAGGGCCCAATAGCTTGTATTGCTCCTCTCAAAATGTATGTGGAGAGCTGGATGAGCTGTAAATACAATCATACCACCACTGTTTTACAATCAAAAAAATGATGTGGTCGGTTTCTATTCTAGCTAAACAAATTTAGATAGATGCAAACTTCAACAAGGAGCAGTTAGCTTTCATCAGAGTATACAAATTACGGAGGGACTACCTCTAGATCACTGATATTGTTAACAGCTAAGCAATCTCTGAGGGTAGGATTAGAGGAACGCCCTGTCTGAAGGCAGTATTTTTCACAAGGGCAAAGTAATAAATAGTAACAGAGTGAGTTTTCTTTTCTTTTTGTTGAATCTCATGGAAAGCTATTTTACTTAAGTAAGAATGCTATCACATTCCCCTTGATCTACTGGAGTATTTGTATACGCAGACATCCATGAGCCACACTTTGCTGGTAACAGTCTTAATCCTTTGCATTTACAGAACACTCTTCCACTACAGATCTTAAAGCACTTCCTTACGCAAAGATCAACCAATGAATTTCTCAAGCATCTCAGTTAATATTTTCATGCCCATTCTGCAGATCAGTTCAGTGCTACATTCTAGTGTCGCGTGCCAAGGTCATGCGGCAGCAGAGCACTCCGTGTCCTAACTTTTCCAGACCACTCAACAACACCCTGTCGATGTAAAGCGCCCTGTAAGCAGAAAGGCTACGGCATGTAGTGCTAATGATGAACAACAAGTCTGTCTAAAAAACCTGGCTATTATAGCTGGTTTTTCTTTATTTTGAATTGTCAGAGTGAATCACACATTCTTTTAAAAGGACATAAAACTAACCTATCAGCCCTAAGAGGTCTTGGTTAAACCCTTCTGTTCTGGTTTCCTTTAGAAAGTCTGATTTCCGTGATATATTAATATTTTTACAGTAGCTTTCCACTCAATTCTGAATGGGAGGCATCTGTGGTAACTGTGTTAACCTTTGGCAAATGTTGACTTGTTAAGTATCTTCTTCAGCTGCCAAACAATAATTCATGTTATGATATGAAAGTAATTTAATTCTGTTGAAAAGCAAGCAATTTAAATATTATTCTTTGTATGTGTGAACAGGATTCTTATAATCAATTATGTGATAAAGTAAATAAACTTAGAAACTATTGAAGGTAGACAGGCTTCATTTAACTAATTTTAAACAACGCACAAAAGATATTGTACACAATTTTCCTGTATGTTTAGCTATATATTCATACACTGGATGTACACACTGATTTTTCTTTTAACATTTAGGGTTATTTAGCTAACAAATTAATTCAACACAATGAGCTCATGCTGCAAAACGCCATGGAAATGGAGTATTTACATATGCTAATGACTTCCAATTAAGAAACATACAAATAATTGGGAGAAAGCAAAATTAAAACACTGTGCTAATAACCTGACAATTACATGGAAAACTATATTATGCAAGACTGCAAACATAATTGCACACACAAGGTCTGTTTGACTACAAGGGTAGCTAATACAAAATACGCACCAAATTGTCACTTACTACGGTACCTGACAGACTTCTTGTTGTAGGACTACAGCCTTTAAAAAGTGCAAGGTGAGGTGCTAGGGTACCACGTGGGGGTCAGTGACAGAGACAGGATAAGTATCAGGTCAGGAAATTCTTCATTGTGATGATCTTTCACAGCTCACTCTTTGGTGTAAGAGGGAAGTGGGACTGCAGATGGTTTTTTGAGCTGTTGAACTAACATAAGCTAAGCAGAGCAACTTCCCTGGTTTCAGCTGGGATAGAGTTAATTTTCTTTATAGTAGCTAGTATGGGGCTCTGTTTTGGATTTAGTATGAGAATAATGTTGATAACACACTGATGTTTTAGTTGTTGCTAAGTAGTGCTTACACTAGGCAAGGACTTTTCCAGCTTCCCATGCTCTGCCAGGTGCACGAGAAGCTGGGAGGGGACACAGCCGGGACAGCTGACCCCAACTGACCAAAGGGATATTCCACACCATATGACATCATGCTCAGCATATAAAGCTGGTGGAAGAAGAAGGAAGGGGGGACATTTGGAGTGATGGCGTTTGTCTTCCCAAGCAACCGTTACGTGTGATGGAGCCCTGCTTTCCTGGAGGTGGCTGAACACCTGCCTGCCTGTGGGAAGTAGGGAATGAATTCCTTGTTTCGCTTTGCTTGTGCGCGTGGCTTTTGCTTTACCTATTAAACTGTCTTTATCTCAACCCACGAGTTTTCTCACTTTTACTCTTCTGATTCTCTCCCCCTTCCCACCGGGCAGGAGTGAGCAAGCGGCTGTGTGGTGCTTAGTTGCTGGCTGGGGTTAAATCACGACAGCAACAGAAGTTGCTTGATGGCTTGTGGTGATTAAGGATTTTCCCTTTCACAGAAAAAAAAAATTTCCTTCCACCAGAAGATCATCATTTCAGGACTTGGTTTTAATTCCAATTGCGATGGGCTGTGGAAATTTAAAATGTCTTAGTAGAAAGTCATTCTGAAAATAGAAGTTCTGTTTTGAAAAGTCAAAATGTTTCCTTTAAGAAGGTAGAAATTTGTTTTGATATTGCCACAACATTATAACACTTTGTGGGCCCACAGGATATTACTACCACTATAGAGTAACATCAAGTGATTACTTAGCTATAAAATCTATGTTGTATAAAGTGAGGAAGTAATTCTTCCTTTTCCCAAGGGAAAATTTTCAGTGCTTTTGCAAGAAAAAAGCAAGCCCTTTAAAAGTAAAAAAAAAAATAAATCCAAGAGACCCTAGTGCCTTTTCTTATCTTACCCAACAAAAATTTGGTTGTTGGCTGTATGTAAACCACTGTTTCCAGCACACACATGCCCAAGAATGATGGCATTGACTCTCTTCCCTGTACTTTTCCTGTCTAGCAGACCCAATAATCTTTGTGAGCTCCAGCTTTGCCCCACAAGCACTGAGGTAAGGATACCTCTGCAGGAATAGAGGTACAAATTCTTGTATGATACTAACTACGGAGGCAATAGCATGCTGATTCAAAGATGTACTGCTCACCTTTGCCGGCATACATCATTGACTGTGTATTACTTGTGCTCCAGAAATTAAGGCAACTTTGCAGCTAACGGTAGGGGTGAACCAATGCAGGAAGAGAAAAACTGATTTTTCCTGCCACTTCTGTTATTTTGATCTAGTTTTTATAGTTTGTGTTCACAATGTTATTAAGTGTGGGAGTCTTTATAGATATTTAGGACTTGATTACTTCAACGGATGAGGTTCATCTTTGTATTTGTATTGCCAGATTCTAACCCTGCATCATATTTTATTTACAGCAAATGCATGCCATTTCCCCAATGGGTCATTTCAAAAACTCTTCTTAATGATAATACGAATGATATAGAAATAGAACAGAATTTAATTTTACATGTCACTGTTCAGACTTCAAGAACTTCGAATGTATTTGCAATAGGTAATGATGATGGCAGTGGTGATTGTGACTGGCATTGCAGTTGGTGGGTGCCTTAGCTTGCATACCGTCTTGAATGTTAACACTTTTCTTTAGAGAGGGAGCATTGGTTCCCACTGGGTTTTAAGCTTGGCAAATCACATATTACACTGCAGTTCAGGCATTTTTGCACAAGTTTAGGTAGATACAAGAGTTAGGGTTCTTCCGTACCAAACTGTCCTTAAGACCTCTGTGGGGATTTCTGTACAAGACGTACAAAAGGCCAGAGGAATAGAGGTAACGCTGTAAGACTCTACTGCACTATAGTCACACTACTACAAGACGTGCCTTTAATATGAATGCTTACAACCATATCCCTGGCACCTCCTCTGACAGGTGAAAAAAATAAAAGTCAATATTAGTTTATGTTACTGCCTTTGCCTCGTCAAACAGCTGTTGGCATTGCTTGAAGTTGTGGTCATTGAAAAACAAATCTGTCCTGAATTAGTGATGGGGAGTCTTCAAAAAGTTCAGAGTTCTGGTTTGATTCATGCAAGCTTATCCAGAGTTTATCCAATCCTCAAGTTTGCAAAACTGAGCTGGAAATAATACAAGAGCATGCTTTCTGATGAGATTTAAGGTACTTCCTTTTCCAAAGGAAATTACTGCAAATGCAGCCTCTTGCACTGAATTTCTACACTTTTATTTTGTTTAGAACAAAGGAAATATTTCAGAACACTGCATGAGTGACTAATTTTAACTACCCAAACAGCTACTATGAACCCATTAGGAAACAAACTATATGTCCAGAAAATCTGATCAAAATTAATCAGCAGATCCAGAGTAATAAAGCTCACAGCTGATGAAAAACAATGTAGAGACCACGAAATACTCATAAAAAAAATTTTGATCGATATTTTATGTTTACTAATAAATGTGAAAAAACTTCATATTCTTTTATTTACCCAACTGTGAACAGCAAATGTGACTATAGAAAGTCCTAAAACCCTCACCCAGTCAGAGAAGACTGTTTTGGTGTTTAGAGCAGCAGTCTGAGAGTCAGGAAACAGAATCCCTAATCATCCCTCCACCTGGTCTTAGCCCTGGTTTCCAGGTTCTCTGAGGTTTTGCTTTGACCAGAGAGATGACTGCAGCTTTTGACCATGGCTGTGGTAACTCTAAACTAGCCTGGGTACAGACATAGAATCATAGAATCATTAAGGTTGGAAAAGACCTCTAAGATCATCAAGTCCAACCATCAACTAACACCACCATGACTCCTAAACTAGCCCCTGGAGTGCCACGTCTACACCTTTTCTGAACGCCTCCAGGGTTGACAACTCCACCACCTCTCTGGGCAGCCTGTTCCAATGCCTAACCACTCTTTCGGTAAAGAAATTCTTCCTGATGTCCAGTCTAAACCTTCCCTGACGCAACTTGAGGCCATGTCCTCTCGTCCTGTCGCTAGTTTCTTGGGAGAAGAGTCCAGCACCCGCTTCACTACAACCTCCTTTCAGGTAGTTGTAGAGAGCGATAAGGTCTCCCCTCAGCCTCCTCTTCTCCAAGCTAAACAGCCCCCAGTTCTCTCAGCCGCTCCTCATAAGACTTGTTTTCTAGTCCCTTCACCAGCCTCGTTGCCCTTCTCTGGACACGCTCCAGCACCTCAGTGTCCTTCTTGTACTGAGGGGCCCAAAACTGAACACAGTACTCGAGGTGCGGCCTCACCAGTGCCGAGTACAGGGGCACGATCACTTCCCTACTCCTGCTGGTCACACTATTCCTGATACAAGCCAGGATGCCGTTGGCCTTCTTGGCCACCTGGGCACACTGCCAGCTCATGTTCAGCCGGCTGTCGACCAGCACCCCCAGGTCCTTTTCTGCCGGGCAGCTCTCCAGCCACTCTTCCCCAAGCCTGTAGCGTTGCATGGGGTTGTTGTGACCAAAGTGCAGGACCTGGCACTTGGCCTTGTTAAACCTCATACAGTTGGCCTCGACCCATCGATCCAGCCTATCCAGATCCCTCTGCAGGGCCTTCCTTCCCTCGAGCAGATCGACACTCCCGCCCAGCTTGGTGTCATCTGCAAACTTGCTGAGGGTGCACTCAATCCCCTCATCCAGATCATTGATGAAGACATTGAACAAAACTGGCCCCAGAACTGAGCCCTGGGGAACACCGCTCGTGACTGGCCGCCAACTGGATTTCACTGCATTCACTGCATTCTGGGCTCGGCCATCCAGCCAGTTTTTTACCCAGCAAAGTGTATTTCCTCTCGTCCTATCACTAGTTTCTTGGGAGAAGAGTCCAAGACCCACTTCACTACAACCTCCTTTCAGGTAGTTGTCATCATGTCATTGGAGATGCATTTACGTCATTGCTGGCCCAGATAGTGGGGCTCTGAGCAAGTACTCAGTATGTTGGTGTTGACGGTCCTGTGGCTACAGCAGCAACCTCTGGACAAACCTTTCCTACACTACCTCGTGACATTAAATAAGTCTTAATCCACATAAATAAGCTGTTTGTGGTCATATGGCAAATAGGGTTAGGCGTGTGTACATCTGACCATTTGACAGAGTTTGTGGCAGAAAGGCACTTGGTCTTTTTGGAAATTTTGGAAGGTCTTGATCCAAAGTCCTCTGAAATCAGTAGGAGCCTTTCTATAGACATGCGGTATCGCTGCTGGAAGAGCTCTGTGTAAACAACCAGTTTTGTCAGCAGCTCGTGTTGCTGCTTGAGGCAGGTTTCTGTGTGATGCAGGTTCACTAATTTTTTTCTCTTTTAATTGTAACCCTGGGGTGATTCAATTTCTAAAAGGAAAACATTGACACTTTTTTTTTTTTTTTTTTAGCTAAAGGGATGTTTCTATTATATATTAGGCATGGCTCACCCACCAAAAAGCTTAGCTGATCTGAGCGCAGGTTTCATTATGTTTATTCCTGGTAGAAGTTTTTTTCGTTCCTTTCTTTGCTCTTTTTCTCCCTACAGCATCCAAATTTTATTTTATCCCATTCCCAATTATTTCTGTGTCATTTTTCCTTTTCTCTCATTTTGAGTTTCTGATCTTTTTTTCAGTCTTAAGCAGAATGTGAACTCTACAAAGCCTGAGGTTGTTTCAAACTCACCATGCTCAACCACATTTGGACTTAAGCAAACTTGCTCAGCCCATCTGTTGGTTTGGCAGTCTCCCGCTGTTGGTCAGCCAGTGGAAGAGGTCTCTGAAGACTGAGTAAAATTGCACAACCGAACAACCCCCCATCACATACCATTTGACCACTTTACAAGTTGAAAGAACAGGCAGTACAAGCAACTGAAACCAGAATGCTTAAGCACAGTATTGTAAAAATTGTTGTTCTCAGACCATACCTCTTTAAGAAAAAAATGAAGTGCTATTTCCAAGTCTCCACCACTGATAGACGTCTGAGTAGAAAATATGGAATCAAAAGGAAGGTATCATAATCCAGTGTGTAGCCTTTTCTTTCCATGTAGTAGCTTACTGATGTGGGAAAGTAGATGTGCATGGTGTTTGACAGGCTGACGGGAAGAAACTATATGAACCAAAGGATTTGCAATCTGCAGACCACTTGTGTGATTAGAGCTGTTTGAGGAAATCTCTATGGCCATGCAGAGTCTCCTCATGCCAGCTGTGCTCCCTACAGAGCACAGATATTTGATTTCAGCATATGAGACAGAGAAGACAAACTGTAAATGGAAGATGTAGTGGATGGATGTCACTAATGTAGCAATTTCATAAGATGGTGAGTCAAAGTAAATGTATAACCAGGTATCAGACATATGCAAGGACCACACTCATTCGTTCTAATGTTTTCATTTCTTTGATTATTTCCTTAATTGCTTTTTTAATATTCTCATAACTCTTTTTTTTCCCCCACTTAAAAGGAAGCTGAATGAAAGGATGGTGATGTGTGGGAGGAGAGCGAGGGCTGGCAGATTGTCTTCAGCATCCTCCACATTCCCTTATTAGTTTAGTCAGACACATTAGTTCACATTATGAGAAACAGATGAGAAACTGCAAAGACATACATTATGAGAAACATTAGGAGAAGCTGCTAAGCATACATCTAAATAATGTTAAACCAACAGCAACTCCAGCTGAGGGCCAGCTGACTCACCAAGCTCTGTAAATCTAAGCTTCACAGCACTCACACAGTATGCATATTCCTGCTAACCATCAGACAGGTTGAGCTGTAATGCTGAGTAATCCTTGTATAAACCCTGTGTGGGAGAGATGAAGGAGGGCAAAAAATAGAGGCAGCAGCACTTCGGTAAAAGGAATTGATGACAGCATCCACCTTGTCTACATTATGCTTCTTCTTCAGCACAATATACGACTTTCAACTACTCCTGATGCTTTGTTGGGTGAATTACACCACATTTCCACATGCTTTTCTTTTCTTTGAGTTTTCTTCTTGTGTTGCAGAAAGGTCAATTTATGTTCTGTGCAAGACAATCAGCTAGAATGTGTCAAGTGTAATGAAGGTCTAAGGAAATAAAAAAGGGTATTTCATAGAATTATTCACGGAAAATCATCTGTGGCTTGGCTGAATCTTTAGAATAAATGTTTGTGGTTGCATAACTCGCCTTTGTTTTGAGCTGACCTGTGGAAGGCATCAGCAAGACTGGTATGATATTCAGCTCTGCTAATATTTTGACTATTTCAGTTAGCCTGGCTTGATGATCAGTTCCCAGCAGGATGGAAAATGCAGTGTCTGTGTCAGATGAGGTCACTCCATGTCACCCAGAATGATTTTTCCATAAAAGTCTTTTCTTACACTGGGATTCAGCACCTCAAGCATCTCCAACCCTTTGAGTATCTTTAGGTAATAAATTTTGCAAACCTCTCAAGTAGGATGGCTCAGATCTATGTGCAATACTGCAAAAAACAAAACAAGTTGCTCCTCTTCACACAGGCATATTCATGCCAACAGTTTGACTTCTAGGAAAATTCTGCCTCTTGTAAGACAGACTTATACACATTTTGCTTTTGGTATTCCACAGAAATTCACCTATGATATATTTTAACTGTGGTGGGAGTTTTCGGGAGGGGGGGTGTTGTTTTTTTTTTAAGGTTGACACAGGTAAACTTTTTGATTTGACTTGTCCTTTTTAGATACTTCGGAAATGTCAATAATTACGAGATAACCATGGCCAACAAAGACTAAAATGCTATGTAAGATATTACATTTTCCCTGTAAAGCACGAATAAATATAAATAAGACAAATGTATAGCCTCTGGTGGCAAATGTTGGGTTTTTAATAATCACTAAAGAGAGATATAATGTACACTATGCAGTAGACAAGTCCCTAACAGGATGGCAATAATTTTGAGTGTACACATTGTGTGTGAAATCAGATATCTTCCTCTTCCAAAGCAACCAGAATTAGAAAGCAATGCAGGGTCACCATTCTCCTGGTTTTGGCTCTCTCCTCGTTCAAGCCCATCTGGCTGTGTTCCTGTATTTGGTACCTCACCAGCTCATCTGCCTGCCAGTGCTTACCTTTACAAGGCCTTGTGACATTCTGCCATCTCTCTGTCTCACAAACTTTTCCATTGTTGCTGTGTTGTGCCTTGATTTCACAGGCTTTTAAATTTCTCTTAAGGTCTTCCCGGTTTCTGCTTGCTGCTGGTGGAAGAACTTTCTCGCTTACTGTCTCCAGCCACGGCTTCCAGCCTGTAGTCCGGTTCTGTTAGCATACTGTTTTCACAGGTTTGAACTATATACAACACTTCGTGGTCCAAAACAGGAAAAGTTTCTTAAAGCTGAGTTCTTGTAGTGTGAATGGTGTCTGGTTGTACAACATTCTTTAGGCAAGGAGTCCTCTCCCATGAGTTTTTTCCACCATGCTCAGATTTCTTAACTTCCTTGGTATCCCTCCATGGATGGCTGAAGTTAATTATTTTTGCTTTCTCCATTAAGGCTCATGAACTGGCATTTACTGGCATTACATATGGACTGGCATTTACTGCTGTGTGTCTAAAATATATTGTACATCAAATTACAGGTGCTTGCTGACTGTTTTGCTATTATATTTTTTAAAAATTCAGCCAGGCTAACATAGAAGGTGGAAGTAGGCAGCTAGCTTTGATCCACAAGTTTTCCTTCACATTTTAAATGGGATTTGCTCAAGCCATGCTTGAACCTCTTCTGCATTGATTTTCCATTAGCCCTCTTTCTAATGAGAAAACACCGACACAAGTGTAATTAAAAAACAAATTTGAAATTTCCACATGCAAATATTTGCACCAAATATGGTTGTGTGTAATAGGGAAACAGACAATGACATGTGATTTATTTAATAACTGCTGACTAGCTAACATTGACCAAATAGAGGTTATTAAACAGAGAATAATTGCAGAAGACTTTATGTGTTTGATCTACAGTTAAGCAAAATGTAGCCAAAAATGTGGTTGGTTAATTTTGAGCAACAAATGTAGTTGACTGAGAAAAAAACTTTTTGTTTGCTTGCAGATACTGCACAAACAGAATTTGAGGTTAAGCGGGTTAGGTAAGTAATTCGTAGTGAATTATTTGCTCAGCAATAATACAGCTTCACTTTTTCCTGTTGTTGTTACCTTTAACATTGCCTCCTTTTTTCTCTTCTCAATTCTTCTGCAGAGAGGCAAAATTGATAGCTACATAGGAGGAGTAGTTGACAGCTTAATGAACAATTATTAGTGTCTGAGGCATATTTTCCAACAGTTGTTCATGAAGAGATGGGTGGTGTAATCCACTGCAGTGTTTAAATGGAGCCTCTTTTGTCAGCACCTGCTATTAGAGAGTGTAACACTCGGTGGGACTAGAGTGTTTGCATCTCTTTTTAGGGAATTTGCAGTTGCAGGAGGCTGGAAGCAAGCTGCACTACAAGGGGGACCTCGCTTTCTGTCTCAGTGGATACAGAGAAGCCACAAACTGTTTGGAGGAACTAAGCATTGGCCGTGTTTCAGACTGATTTTTTGAAGTTAAATACTGTCTCAGCAAATTATTTCTTTACTCGTTTAAAGACAATGGAAAATAATGTTGGTGGAATTATACAAGATTTACAAAATAGCTAATAGCAAATATTGAGAGAGTCTTAGAGTTCATCTTAATAATTCAAACCTGTTCTCTACCTGTGAATGGTCAAAGCATCAGAGGAAAGTGGAGATTTTTCTCATTTACTGAGCCACAGTTGGTAAAGGTTTGGTGTTAAAAGCTGGGAAGTATAGCTGCATTTTTTCCAGTCAGCCCAGGTAGTTGAAGAGAGCTTCATGATTAACGGTGAATATTATTACCCAAATTGTAAGCTAAAAGGGCAGAGACTGCTTTTTCTTATATAGTTCCATCTATTCATCCTATTGAGTAGCCTGATTTCCAAGATTGTCCTGGTTTGGGTGGACCAATGGAAGTTGTGTGCTGTCAGGATTATAGCCTGTTAGCCTACAAAATTACTATGGAGACACATTTATCTTGGTCAAGCTAATTTTCTGATTGCTACTAAGACCCTCAAGACAACGTTAAATCAATATCCTATGTAGATATGTGTAAGGTCCATGTGAAACTTTTATAATAAACTCTTCATTTAAGGCAAAGGCAATTTCTCTGGAAAGCTAAAATGTATAGGTTTTTGCCTTATTTTACAGTCCTCTATTAATACTCAGAGGATACTCAACAGAAGGACTCAAGGAGATGATCTGCATTGATTTTGGCAGGGTAGACTGCGATAGTCACAATTACCGGACTGTGGAGTCCAGTGGAGTGGAGTTTTTAATGTATCTACAATCAAGGGCAATCAGACCTCCAAATATGATTGTCAGAATTAACAGCATAGGAAAATCTGGTACAAGTACCAGCTAGGAAACCTATTCAAGTGCAGCAAAGAAAATAGCATCAATATTGTTCTGCATGATCACCTTACCTCTAGTGAGCTTTAGCCAAAGGAACCAATGTTGTCTATAATTATAGTTAGCAGTAAATTTTACTTTTTTTGCATTTAAATAATGCTATTATACTAATTATTGTAATAATTATTTTTTTAAAAAAACAAATCTAGCCATTTTATAAATTATCTTCCTAAGCCCAATGCTTATGCTTTGGGGTAACGAGCAATTTTAGATATTATTTCTTAAATAGCATCTTTAGGAAAAATACTTCCAATAAAATGCCTTATTTGTTCCTCTGGTAAGAGAACAGCATTGCACTTTTCTTGGATTAGGAATAAAATCAAAATAAATACAATGTATGGATGTTACAAGAAACGTCATCCTGCCAAAATATAAGTTAATATTGCAGAATCACAGTGATCAAGTTGTCAGTTTGTATGAAACAGTGCTTCATTTAAAAGGGACTGTTTGGAAATAACACTGTACCAATTATAAAAGACAGAAACAGGGTCCTGTCATTTCCTGATTTGAAATATTAATGTCTTAACTCAAATACATGAAGAAATGCTAGCTAGTGCAGCAACAATTAAAACTCAAAATACAGATAGCACTTAAGAAATAAAATGTTAAGGTGTACCAGTTTTTTGTCAAGATTGATATATACAAAGTAATTGACAACAGTGAGTCGGAAGAGATTAAATGGACAGGATTGTCATTTGCACAACCAAAGAGAGTACCAAGATATTTTTATTGACATGGTATGCCTTCTATTTTTTGGTCCCCAAAACAAAGACTTTATGTAATTCTGTTCTTTTTAACCTCATCTGAACTGGAGCTGAATCATTTATAATAAATTTTAGTTTTGTGACAGCAGCAGAGAAATGTGAGGTGTGGTTTAACTAGGTATCATAAGTATCTTGTGGTCACAGGGGAAAAGCTAAAAATATCACTGGAGAATTTACAATCTTAATTCATAGTGCAGTCTCTTTCTCAACTTCCTGATGTTATTTACTTTAATTCCAGTAATATATTCCATATTCAGCAAAACAGCATTAGATAAGTACAGAAGGGAAGTTTTACCTTCCTTTTCTCTTGTGTCAGTGTTTCATTTCAACCATTTTAACTGATATTAATACTACTTAGCTTTTTTATGTGTGGAGTGACTATTCTTGCAAGCCTCTTGAGAGATGGAAAATCACTCTTAATCTCATTGTACATAAAAATCCTGATTCACAGAGATGCTGAGATACTTGCCTGAGGTTACATACCTAGGACCAAATCTAGGAAAATATGTAAAAATGTACACAAGTACAATAACACTGAAGTCAAAGACAGATCCAAATCTTAAGGACTGATCACCAGAAAAATATAATTTCCCTTTAGGTGCTTCAGGAATGGATGGTTGTGGCTGATTACTGTATTGCCATGCAAAATTTTGACATGGAAGTTTAAAAAAAGTGTATTCTTGATCAAAGCCAGTTTCAGTTGAATGCGTTAGAAAGGCAACCTTAAGTATAAAGGTGGTCCAGATGTAAGTCAAGTATACCTCACTTAATAATTCTGCTTACTGGGTTATAAAAGTGTTTTCTTGTAATTCTGTCTTCAAACTGGAATGCAGAGCTGCTGATACTATTGTGACAAGACAAGGTTTAACAGGGGAAAATCAGGCCAGGAAGGCAGTACTGTGAAGGTCCATGAGAACCAACCATGGCCCTCATGGCCCAGAACATCTTCAATGCATCTTCTTGAATATTTTGTCTTCAATAGTTTCAGCTTTGCAAAGGTCGAAGCTTTGGATCTGGACTTCACTGCACTACATACAAATACCCAAATTCACATGGTAGTCGGTGTATTTTCTTTTTTGAATAATTCTGTGTATCTATACTTTCTCCTTGCAATCTATGGCATGTCTTCAGTAATCCTTTTATGGGGTCATTCAGGATCACAAGGCACAACTTGGCATTTATGTCTAAAAGGCAATGGATCAATCTCCTATGTTTAATTTCTTTACAAAGTGATCTTAATTTTTTACTGGTAAAGAGAGGTTTGGGGATCTGGAGACGTCTCAGACCTACAGCAAATATGCAGAAGTCACACAAAGAAGGTCAGGAAAGAAGACAACATTTTATAAGAGCAAATAATTCAAGTGTAATAAGTGTCAGCTGATGAAACTGATTTGGATTCTCTTTTCCTCAGTACGATCTGACAATCTTCCTGCAGATATTTGTTATTTTAGGCTTTTCATCCAAGGGCAAACAGTGAGCTAAATTTAGTAATTTAATTCCTTATCTCTACCAGCACTCCATTAAGACTGTAGTCATGCTCTACACATGTAACTTCTATTTTGCTGATATCAAACAGCTGTGGGTTTTTAGGAAACTTATTATTTTTCTGTAGCTCATGAACAATTGTATAATAGTTGCATTTAATTGAAGAGCTTTTTATAAATGGAAAAAAATAAGCATGGGATTACTTACATTTTATTTTTAATTTAATTTAATTTTTTGGTAAGCTTTACATGGTCCTGATGTTTTCATATGTCATGGCTTGTATGGTTTTTACTTTATCTGGAAACTTTTCTTAATTGTGTTTAAGAATTTTTCAGGAGCTGTCTGATCTACCAAAATTATTGGATTATTTGGGGTTACAGGTGATCATTCTTAAATAAATGCTATAATTGTGGATATTGATTACAAATTTTGAACTCAGTATCTCATGTGAATGCTCTCTCATCATGTGGCTGCAGTTACATAGCCTTCACATTAGAGATGACAGTCAAGGTGAAACTGTGAAATATCTTCAGGAGACATCCCTTATCCTCTTCTGTCTCACTACTGAGATGGTACCTTCTGGCTTCAGAATTACCCAGGAGTTTCTGTGTGGTTTTGACTATTTGGCAATGAAAGAGATGCTCATGCACAGTCTAAGTTCAGATGCTTGCTAAAGGTAAATGTCAGAAGTATACTCTCTCTCACCTTGGAAATCTCATCCCTGGAAATCTCATCAGAAAATTGTTAGGCCAAATATCCACTTTTCTTTTCCTAGTTTTCCTGTTTTGAATTGAGAAACTAAGCCTTAAAGGTACTTCATGTGGATGATAAAACCTTACAAGGTGAGATTTGCTAAGGTATTCTTGCTCCTTTTTTATATTGCTGTGGGTCAGCCTAAACGTTGACAGCTGGCTGCATTACCCAGAGAAATTGTCATTTGATCATTGACAGGCACTGCTGGAGCCTTATCATAATTATAAAATGATTCCATGACAATATTATTAGGAAGAAGTAGAAACCATTGATTTATTTAGTACTTTATTGAGTTTTATCCAAGTTAGAATCAGATGTGCAATAACTCACTATAACACCACTGGAGACTTACACAAGACCTACTTTTGTCCAATTGTTCTGCCAAGAAATAGAATTCCTAGTTAAAATAGATTGAAATAAAATGTAAAAGTAGGTTAAAAAAATGGCTGATATCTCTCTCTTCTTGTCAGATTTCCTGAGCTTTTGCAAAGTCTTTTGAATCTCTCTCACTCCCTCCTGATCTGTTCACCTGTTGTTCATCCTTTTACTCAGCCCTGGTCCTGCCATAAGTAATAATTTGACTCAGTCTCTGCAAAAGTGTGTGGGACCAACTGCATGTAGCTCCATGCAAACTTATCACAGGAACGGGCACAAAAGTCAGCCAGAAATTCTGCAAGTTAATATGTAAATTGAGCTCACATGGCTTTGTCCTAGATATTGAACTACTACTAAGATGCTGCTCGAAGCTACAGAGATGGTCAATTCAGAGGGCAATACTTCTTTCTTTAAGCCAGTAAGTCAGATCTGCTTTTGCTGATCTTCATAATGGAAATAACATATCTTCTAAAAGAGAAGACATGGGGCAGGCTGGCAAAGGAAGACTACTGAAGGGGGACACAGCAAGCAAGAGCACAGGTTATCAAAACACATTATCGGGGCTCTTCATGCCTGGAACAGAGGAAATCCTCAGACTGGTTTCTGATTGCCATTTCCGGTTTGGCCTGATCTTTTACAGGCTCGGGGATCAGTCCCTTATGGTTACAGTCATGCTCTGAATGTGAAGAGGTAAGGTGAAACTTTTGCCTACTCCTAAAACTACCACAGCCTTTGAAACAGTGCTCTTTTATTCCTCACACTATGTCTGCAAAGGCAAAGGTGAATATTGCTGCATAAGCTGAGGTGAAGATTCAACTCTGTTGGGGGGCAACACTTACTTAACAGAGCTATCATGGAGAGTAGTCACACCATGGGCCAGGGATGGCACCCAACATGGTGAGTCAAGGGGACCGGCTCTCTGAAGCACCTCACTGACTGAGGCGGTCACAGCCTGGGGGTATGGGACTCACTAGGGGACACAGGGGAAGAGCACTTTGGGATTGCACAAGACATACTACGGGTTGTTTAGGGGAGGAACTAAAAGCAGGGAAAGGGAGGAGTCTAGGAGGTTTGGGGAGAAACAAGCATGGGAAACTAGAGGCATAAGGGAATAAAAGGGACTTGGTTGGATGTGAGCAGGTCCTCGGTCAGTACAGTTGCCCAGCCGTGCCCTGCGCTTGATCAGCACTGTCTGCCCTGTCTTCTCATTAAACTCTATTCTAAGTATTTTCGTGGGTGAGGGACTCCCTACTCAGTGTGCATGTGTGTGCATGGGGGTGTGAGTGCCAGCAAATGGAGTCAGACCTCAGGTAGTGGGGGCACGTGTCCGTGGTGCCAGCGACTGGGGGTGTGTGAGCATTTGTAGGTCAGGGCATGATGCCTAGCGATATGTATATATGCGTGTGTATATATATATGTATACACACACACACATATTTGCCACTAGTGGACCTCCATCCCACTCAGCCAGAGAGGGATGCAGGATGAGGCTGCTGGTGCTGTGTTCGTGTGAGTGCTCTGTGTGTCTGTCGATGTTGATCT
Organism: Fregata magnificens; assembly: GCA_013389945.1. Classification (NCBI taxonomy): domain Eukaryota; kingdom Metazoa; phylum Chordata; class Aves; order Suliformes; family Fregatidae; genus Fregata; species Fregata magnificens. The sequence continues at coordinate 77,125 of WAAD01029214.1, read as the reverse complement.
GTGTGGCAGGTCACGTATATATGGAAGTATGTGGTATATATGTGTGATATGTGTGCCTGTGCCTACTGGGAACACATGCTCAGCCTCGCTGCTCGTTAGACTTGGGGGCATGGAGCTGTGGCAGCCTCACGTCTGTTGGGCTGCCGGATTTGGCAGCCCGTAACAAGTAGTACATAAGTAATGTGTAGGTTTTGTTGTAGCTCTCGGTGGGAAAGTGAATTTTGTTGTTACTGGGTTAAGACAAGGTACCATACTTTGAAAGAATTGATCAAGAAATATTTAATACTAATGCAGAACATAGTCATAAAGTGCAATTTGTCATCTAAATAATAATGAAATTAAAAAAGAAATCGGTAGCAAATCAAGAAAAAAAAAGATGCCACCATACTTTGAGTAACCAGATTTAGGGAAGATCTGTTAATCTTCATGCCAAATTTCTAATATTTCAGTAGCAAAAAAAAATTGTAATCATACCATGAGTAGTGGGGGAAGGCCTACACATCATTTAGGTACTGCCTACTTTCTCATTGGAGTGCATAAATAGCTATTAAAGTTGCTGCCTTCCACTGAGGTGAAATTTCACTTATACTTGTGAGACAATGATCAACTCAGTCTTTACAAACTTAATTTCAAAAGTAAAAAAACCCCAAACCTTCTTTTTCTTTTATTACATTCCTTATCCTTCTGTGTAGATCATGCTTTCTATGATTGGAAAGTAGAAAACACATTCTGTACTTAAAAGTGAAAGGAAAATGACCTGGCTCACCACACGTTTCTCAGCTCAGCATTTACTTTATTCCAGCTGTGGAAATAATATTTTAAAGAAGAGACTCATTTAAGACCATGGTGATAAGTAGAGATGAGTTTATAATGAAACACAAATTTACCAAAGATGTATTTTGTCAGACTAAACTGGCATCCTTCCCTTTTTTAAACAGCAGATTTTTCCAACAGAAAGATCTCAGCAGTATCAATGCAGTAAAGTATTTGATGTGGTACAATACGGAAAATTATTAGTTACATTAGAGCAGGCAGAGTGGAAAGATCATAAGATGGCTACGGAGCTAGCTACAGGAAGGATAACAACGGTCTGCTGGTGAAAAGAAGACATTGGCCAGAGGGAAATTAGCAATGGAAGCCCCACCAGGTCAGTGCTGGAAGCAATGTTATATAAAATTTCACTAATGACTTTGGCACAAAGAATAGGAGGTGGCTGACAAAATCTGCTGGCAAAGGTAAGAGGTATTAGAAAGAATCAGAGGACCCCCAGTATTTGAATAATAGCAGTGGGATAAAACTCATTAATATGAAGTGGAAGTTTGTGGACTTACAGACTTCAAGCACTAACAACTGGGAGTCAGCATGTGGAAATGGCTGAGGGAAGGACTGGATGAATTACTTTACCATAGGATGTTTCTCAGTTGCCAAAATTGCATAACATAAACCAACAAATCAAATAAATAGAACAGATGCATTCATAACATGTAGCACTGGAGGTATTTCCAGTAGAAACAAAAAACTGTCAGTGAGGCTGTACAAGGCACTGGTGGCAACAGATCTAGCATATAATTTTGATTTTCCATTTCCTAGAAAAGGTGGTAAAAGCTAGAAGAAGTGCAGAGGACAGCTATCAGGGCAATGAGAGGAACAGATGGTTTTTCTCAGAAGTAAACTATATAGGTTTTTCCTAGGAGGCTGTGATGCTTTAAAAATTATATGAAGAAAGAATCTGGAATTTTAAGCAAGAGGAAAAAAAAATTAAAGTATTGAGAAAATGGGGCAATTTAGCACATTCTTTTCATCTTCTTCAGATTGAATTCACTCAGATGCAGACTGTAAAGAAACTATAGGAAAACTGAACAGAGATGAATTTCCTTCAACATATGCAGCCTCTCTTATGCAGAAGAATTTGAATGAATTCTGGCATTTTTCAGAGATTTCTCCCGACTTTAAAAAAAAGTCATTAATTTATAACTACCCTTATGTACCCATCTTCGGCTGTTTGGAAGCACTCTAATATTTAGGCACGGTGTTTTCATTTAAAGATAAAGGTGAAAGAAAATGTGGGAGAAAAAAAAATCCCCAAAGGACTGAATTTTGAAAGGTTAATTCCAAGTGCTGAGGGTGTAGTGTCCAAAATCATAGAACCTTTTTGACTGTATCTGATATTATCCTTCTTTATAGCTGACAAATGTTAACATTAAAAAAATGAAAATGCCCTCTAGTTCTCTTCCCTTAATCTTAACACTGGATGACTGCTCCACCGCATTAATACTTGCTCTGACTGTTCTTTTGACTCCCTTGGTGATTTGATCCATAAATCGTTCCTCTCTGGAGCCCAACAAAAATTACATATTTATTTTTCTACCAGGAGTTTATGTTCCTGAATTTTCAATGTGTTTTCCTGCTATAGCGATACAATGGTTCTATTTTACTTAGTGTCTTATTTCTTGTATGCAAAACTTCTACAGCGGTGGGTCATCATCTCATATGGGGAAAATAGTGACATTTTCAAAATGTATATTCAAAACAGTTGAACATCCAATTTACAGATTTGCTATGGTTCTGAGACACATTTGTTTCAAATATGGTCTATTGACAGGTCTTCTATAAACACACACAAATGACATCTTTTCAAATCACTGTGCTTTTTTCAGTAAACAAAAAAGAAGTACAAGGTTATGGCTCTGTAATCTGGTATTAAATCAAAGTAGTGCATCAACCCACACAGCGTAAGAGAGCACCACTGGGAGATGTCTACCGCTGATCTCCCTGCCTTGGAAGGCTTAAGATTACATAAACGCGTTCTCTTTCATTTAACCTACTCAAAGCCTGTCTCTTTGAATCAGAACTCATGTTGGCCACTCCAAATTATCAAGACACAACTTATCTACAATAGACTGCTCCAAAAGATTACTGACAAATTATAAGCAATTTCAGCTGCCTGTAAATGTTTCCTGTGGATCATTTTGACTGACCTTGAGATCAACCTTAACCAATTCGGGTATTTGTCTTTCATATATTTCCCTAGTGGATATGAATATCAGTTGTATAAAAAATGATGGATGGTGGCAATTTCCTATTAATTGCTACAGAAAAAAAAAAAAAATCCTAGCACTTCTGATGGGTAGCACTGACCACAGAGAAAGGGGAACAGTATTTCAGGTGAATATTTTCTCTGGCAATTTTTGTGTAAACAAGTTTTGAATGATGCCTTTGAATAGTTGTGAAAATGTGTCATTGGCAATTGTCCTAGAATTACAAACAGAGTAAGGGAAAGATGAAGTCACCTATTCAACAGAAGTAACTGCCAGAAACAAGGAAGAAAATATGCTATTTCTTTTTCCTCTTACTCTTTGTCTTTACTACAGGGGAGCTGAGTCAGTGATCTAAGACTATCATCAAGCTCAGTGAGTATTCTGGTTTCTGAATATTGGCAGATATACCATCATCTTAAGTATAACTATTTATCATATTTCAGTGGCCACATTTTTACTATCTAATTACATTTTCAATCAATTCTAGAAACTTTAAAAGTGAAAATTCAGGAACAAAATGAAAATGCAGTGTTTCCACTGAACAGCAAGTAAACCCCAGTGATACTCGATTTCCAACAATGTTCTTTGAGTGGTCTTTATTGAAAAACTTTATGTAAACAGTTGTCACCTGCTATATACACATTTCTTGACACACAAGAAATGTTTCTATGTCCTTACTAAAACGAAATTAGATGCTATCATACAGAAGAGCAAGAAGTTATTATTCTCATACTAAATTCTTTAACCTGTGCATTACTTACTATTTTCTGGAGTGGCTTCATTATTTTAGGGATTTATAACAGCTAATCTTCATAATCTGTCACAAATCAGAATAAGTATTTGCAGAGTGTTTGGCCATTAGTAGTAGTTGTGAGCTAAAGCATAAGATAACATATTTTTTAACACTCTCATTTCAGCCATAGGTTGAAAGTCCAGTTCACACTAAGGGGTTTTGTGGCCTGAAGGACGGGAAATGAAGACAGCCTGAAGGAATGCGCTTCATGGTGATAGTCTCAGGGACAGCATTTTAAAGTGTTTTGATGCTCAAAGATGCAGATAGGCACTTAGTAGTATTTAGAAAAATGACTGCGTTTCTGCTAGCTGAGATGCTTAAGTGTCTTTTTTTAAACTCAGCTGGGCATCTGTCTGCACTGTATCCCTAGCTCTTCACTACTTTCAAGTAAATTCTGATCAGTGAAAACACATTTTCTCCTTCTAAGTATGTTTTACCCTTTCAAATTCAGCTGCATGTCTGAGAGTGAGTTTGGCTTCTTCCTTTCCTTCCATCACTAGTAATATAGGTTTTACAAGCTCAGAAATGCCCTTAGGCCCAGTTTTGGAACAAAGTAAACACTTTTTACAATGCTGCTCAAGAAATAAGAGAATCCCAATCATGTTTTGTCTTTGTTGTTCACCCAGATGAAACCAGAAAAGTACACAGGAGCACAAATCTATACAGATGGTGACATGCTTACTTAGTAACTATTACTCTGAAACAAACTTTAGTAGAGAAAAGTAAGGATGTCTGCTTAAAGCAATGTAATTCTTTTTTATAAGACACATTTCCTCTCTGTTAATTACTTTGAGAGAGACCTTTAAGAGCTGTCTGTGCTGCTAGATTTTAGGGTACCACATTTCCACACAGGCACTGAAATTATGCTGGAAATGCTTTCCCCGTTCACAATAAAGTCAGCACTGAACTTATATTGTCAGGTTTTTTTAAGATTTCTCTCCATCAGTCCTCCAGCTCTTCCATTCTTCTGAACAGAGATTCTCAGGGATTGTTCTCTGCCATGGAGCGTGGATATCTCTGGATTTCACATGGATCCCAGAATCCTTTTCAGCACACTTATTTCAGCACTCCCTTTTACAGTCCTTTCACAAACTGTAAATCAGAAGCAGGAATGAAAGGTCCAGGTGAATGAGCACAAGTAAATGCTTTACAAGAGGAAAAGATGCAGCTGGAATACTGGGTTGATAGCTGAGACAGTTTGGTGTGGGAAAAACACTTGCTTATGAGCAGAGAGACATGGGTCAAATCCAGATTTTGCTCAGGACGCTTAGTATGTGTAGGGTTGGCCTTGCTTAGCTGACCTTAATTGCATTATTTTTTCTGTGCAATCTAAATAAGGCTTTTAATAGTTTAGTTTCAAGTAATAAAGTGCCATTCATGTGTGTAATTTATTACTAAGTACATTAATATTTATAGACAGAGCTGAAATTCTTTAGCCAACATTACAGAATTTTCTCAGTCAAGAAAATCGTCTTTGGTCCAATTTATTTAGCAAGTGAGGAACTGTCTAATAGAAACACTTTGCATGGTTGCTGTAGGTCAAGCTAAGCTGATAGAATAATAAAATGAAGTTGAGTTTTACTGCATTCCCATCTCTTTTATAAACCTTTTGGCTCTGATGTCTGGAATAATGTTTCAAAACAAATCCAAGTCAGAACATAATTCTTGGAATCATAAAATACTATGTAACTTAGAATTATCTTAACACACTGATTTTAAAATTTAGTGGGGCAAATTCATTTGTGCTCTCTCCCCACTGAGGCTGGGATCAATTTAGCTGAATATTGTTCATTTGCTTTGTGAAGAGTGCAGCTGTGATTTTTCTATATGACTAAGAATACGATGGTATGGAAATTTTCTTGCACTCTCTGTATGGATTGTAGGGAGTAGAATGGCTCCTGTGCATATATCATTCCTTCTGTTGAAGTAGATGAGCATTGACTAAGCAAAGACACAGCACGGAAGGACATTTGTTTCTCTGCCTTTAATGTACTGGACAGTATAGTGGAGCATGTGAAGGGTTTATCAATTTAAGGAGTACAAGTGACCATTAAGTGCACACATAAAAGATTTGTGTATATTAATTAGATACCTGCAATTAAGTTTGGAGAAAAATGTCAACTTTTCGTAAAATCTGAAAAACATTAGAGAAAGACAGCATGTGTCTGTGAATTAAAATGCCATTAAAATGATTATGACTTCAAAAACATTAAAAAAATTATATATGATTCTGGAAGTTGCTGAAGTTTGTTTTGTACAAAACCAGAATGAACAAAGTTCCACTGTTTGACATTATCAAAGTAACATCTCATATTTCCCATTCAATTGCATTCTGTATACATAGTTACTGCAATGTTCTTTTTCCAACTTCACTTTGAGTCATTGCTGTGGCTATGAATTTAACAATGCTTATCATCAAAGATGTACTCTAAAACCCTGAGTCATAAATGCTGCAGAATGATAAGAGTTTAAAAGTTATATTTGAACATCCAAATAGCTCATAGTTAATGTGGATGAAGAGATCACTGTTGATTGGCATAGAAAGGAGTCTTTCCTTGTATGAGCACTCATGGTTTCCAAATAATTGCTGGAAGTGTGTGTAACTTTAGGGAATGACAGAAACTTTGAAATAGCAAACGTGAAGTTCTTCCACCGCCAGGCTTCTTAAGCTTCCTTTATGTGTACATGTCTTAGTGATCTGTGTCTTTTTCTAAACATCTGGAATAAAGAGAGCTGCCTCCACCCTACAGACAGACCATGTGGCTGCAGAATAGAGAAGGCAAGAGAGAAAATAAACCATATGGCCAAGTAAAATAAACCAAAGCTGGTTGAACATTGAAAAAAAAGCACTCCCCAACATGTTATTCCAAATGTTGCAAAATTCATATCTGATCTCAAATAAACACACATTATTTATCCAATTTATAAGTCAGCTGAAAGACTATGATCTTGCATCCTCCCCGACGGGGTCTTCAGAGTTACAATGTTAAGTCCATTATATCTAAAACACACCTTCTCCATGCTATAGCCCTGTACTAGAACATGAGACCTCCTTCCATCCCACTGTCCTCTTGTCCTCATTCTTTTGCCCTCAGAAATCATCTGATCAAGCCCAGCTCTCAGAGGCTTAGTGTACTAAGGCAAGAGGCCTGGGGTCTAGAATTCATATGTCTTTGCTCATTCAAATTATCCAGCAAATCAGCTGGGATTCATTCAAGCCATGACATTTAAGAAGGCCAGACTAACACAGTTCACTTGGCAGAGGATGAAGGGTAGTATCTCCTCCGAGCAACCTCCTGGCACACGGTAAAGCCTTCCCTGTAGATCATAGAGTCATGGAATCATAGAATCATACAATGTCCTGAGCTGGAAGGGACCTGCAAGGATCACGGAGTCCAACTCCTGTCCCTGCATAGGACAACCCTGAAATTCACACCACCCGTCTGAGGGCATTGCCCAAATGCTTGTTGAATATTGTCAGGCTTGGCGCCGTGACTACCTCCCTGGGGAGCCTGTTCCAGTGCTCCACCACCCTCTGGGTGAAGAACCTTTTCCTAATATCCAACCTAAACCTCCCCTGGCGCATCTTCCTGCCATTCCCTCGGGTCCTATCACTGGTCACCAGAGAGAAGAGATCGGCACTTGCCCCTCCTCTTCCCCTTGTGAGGAAGGTGTAGACCATGATGAGGTCTCCCCTCAGCCTCCTCTTCTCCAGGCTGAATAACCCAAGTGACTTTAGCTGTTCCTCATGCGGCTTCCCCTCTAAACCCTTCACCAACTTCATGGCCCTCCTCTGGACACTCTCTAGTAGCTTTGTATCCTTAATATACTGTGACACCCAAAACTGCACACAGTACTCAAGGTGAGGCCGCACCAGTGCAGAGTAGAGTGGGACAATCACCTCCCCCAACTGGCTAGCAATGCAGTGCTTGATGCACCCCAGGGCACGGCTGGCCCTCTTGGCTGCCAGGGCACACCGTTGGCTCATGTTCAACTTGCCATGGACCAGAACCCCCAGGGCCCTCTCTGAGGGGCTACTCTCCAGCCTCTCATTCCCCAGTGTGTATGTACAGCCAGGCTTGTTGTGCCCCAGGTGCAAAATCTGGCACTTGCCCTTGTTAAACTTCCTATGGTTGGTGATTGCCCAGCTCTCTAATTTGACTAGATCTCTCTGCAGGGCCTCTCTGCCCTTGAGAGTGTCAACAGCTCCTCCCAATTTTGTACACAGATAGGGGTGGCTGTCTGTGGGGAACAACTATGTCATGTGGGGTGCTTGTAAATGAAGATATAGTGTGGCAGGGTACTTGGGATTTATGCATATAAAATAAGTATCCCATCAAGTATGGGTGTGTGATAAATTATTTAGTATTCAGGAGGCACCCAATCAACAGAGCTGTGTGGAAATCTGCAGAAATGTGCCAATAAAAACTTACAGTAAAGAATGAGATCTTTTAATATAAAAAAAAAAAAAGCCTGTAGAGTTCCCAAACTCAGATGCAATTCTTCATTAATTTATCTAGGAGCTTCCTAGGAAGGCGAATGAACAGATATGATGAGCAATGGGATGAAAGGAACAGTAACTGTGTTTGCATGTTGCTCAGAAAATTAAGACTGTGTGCCATGGAGATGGCAGAGCTGGAAAACCCCAGGTCTGTGCTCACATGCAGACCTCCAAAGGAGAATATGGAAAGACAGCCAACAGTAGGAGAGCCAGGACTGTGGGGATTTTTGTGTGGAGGACACTGAACAGAGAGAGAGTCAGAAGGTGGAGATAGCTGGTGAAATTTGGAAGAATGGATGCATTTTATTGTTCAGGAGAATAAATCTGAAGGGAAATATCAAGAAGCAGGATGGAAAATGTATGAGCAGATATACTATTAGCAGAAAGGAAAAGGACTGTAGGAAATATAAAGACAAAGAAGATTCAAAAGAAAGGTCGTGTACAGTAGCAAGCTTTGTATAAATATTTCTTAGAAGACACTTGATCTCAGTATGTTAGGCTACATAAGATATTTGAAGGGAAAAAAAGAAAAAGAGAAATGTGAGGAGAAAGACCAGTGGGCTTCGGGGACAGGGGCCATCTCCTGCAGTTCGCCCAGGGCAGTGCAGTGCCCAAGGCTGGCCCCAGGTACGAAATAGCATTTGCATTAGATGGTGAGTTGTGAGCAAACCCATCCATTCTAATCATTATTTTAGCCTTTGGCTCTTGTATTCAAGAACTGTCATGTCTTTTGAAATGTGTTTACAGCTTCTGACACACATCCTGTCATTGTTGTAGGGCTTACAGTAATAGGGGTAATTCTGATTCAGGCCTTTGTTGCTAACGATAATGAAAGCCAATACATGGGCATCTTATCCAATCTTCTTAATAATGGTCTGTACTGGGTAGTGATTTATAATGACTTTATGTAACATGGGTTTGTTCCATGGCACTATTACAGTTTTTTAATTTTTATTATTATTTGAGTGAACTCTACTGATTCAGACATCAAGAAAACCTTTGATTTCTATACCGTTCACTTAGGCTCCATGCTGTATTCCATTTTCCTTGACTTCCCAACATTATTTATCATTTCAATAAATGTCACTGATCCAAAAGCCATTGATCAGAACTTTCAGGTAAATTGATTGAGAGGCAGAAAAAAACATAAAGCAAAGCAAATCCACAGACTTCCTATAAACAAACACATCAAACTTTTCCATTTTAAATGAGCTTCTGTGCTGCTTCTTTTCATTTTAACAAGTTTTTACATGTTGGAATGACAAAGTCATTTGTCAAGTTATCAAACAATATTTAAGAAAGCCCTAATGTTACTTATTTAAGCTAGGATCATTTTCCCATGGATATCTCTGTCTTGCTTTCTCATATTCTTTCTACCTTTCTCAGACTGAGTCCTTATTGGTTACAATAATGGACACAAAAATTACTACATGCTTTTCCTCTTGGTATAATATATCCTGACAAAGGAGATGCCTAGGCTTCTGTTCTTTGGAAAGTGTCTTCCTGTAATGTTCATACACCTGCCTGTAACATCACAGGCCAACAGGCTGTATGATCCTTTAGAATTACAAGCTGAACTGCAGCATTTAAACTTTATTTGAAAAGCACTGAAATTGTTTTAAGTGAATACATAAAAGTAGGGGGAGGGCAACTAATCAGTATATTGTTATTTTGACACACTTGGTTGCTTTTTAGAAAATGCATTCATAATTTTCTGTTTGACGTGATCTCAGCATCCAGTAAAAAGCTGAGAATTTTTCATCCTACTGACAGGACTCCATTAATAAAACAACAATCTTTTGTGTGTAGTAATCTTTAATCTTATTTTGTCACACACTTCTCAGTAGCATTTCCACTCGTTTTACAGTATAATTTATGGCACTGAAACAACTCTCTGCCCTGAAAAAGGTCAGTCTGTCAAGGTTTACTTGTCTTTGAAGAAAAGTAATAGAGCATTATTTATGAAGCACAGAATACGCTTCAATACTTTAATCAATCAGAAAGATACTTGCATTATTGTAGCTTTTGCCAAAAAAATACCATGAGCAAGGGATACATCAACCTTGCATTCTCTTTTATGTCACAAAAAGCCTTTTACCTTTTATGTCTCCTTCTTCTTTTGTGTTTACTGCAGTATGAAACTAACAAGGCTGATGATGTCTGATATCTGGGAACAATTTGTAAATTATGAGAATAGGGATTGATCTTATCTGAAGAGTAGAGAGTCTCTGGATAGATTAACTAGAGCTATCCACTCTGCTCATCACAATAAATTCATCTGATAAAATGTTGGGGGGTTTGGTCATGTGATGTAAACTAACATCTCTAGAGAGAAAACTGCAAAGGTTTAAGGGACCTTTAGGGTACCTCAAAGATGATAGGCATAAGGCATAACCACATTTGGTACCCATATGTTTTTAGACATCATCATAAGCACAAATTAGAACATGCAATGTGGAGAAACAAATTGGTAGTTCATTAGAGAAAACAGTCACACTTTAAATTAAGTCTCTCAAATAAGAATTTAATTTAGGTTTAGTAAGACAGCTTTATGTGAATGAAATGCCAATACATTATTTAAACTGCTCTGTTGGTGTTTAACAAGTGTGTAATAAGATACATATTATCTGTTAGGTATTAGATACTGACAACTATTTTTTGGTAATTAGTCCCTATCTGACATGAAACATCCATTACAACTGGGATGAGTTACTTCTTGCTTAAATTTCTACCCAATGAAATCTGTTTCCTTCCCAGGAATAGCTAATTCACTTGTCACCTATCTCCATAAGGTACTTGGTTACTAGTTGAAGTCCTCTGCATTTTACCCTTGCTATACCATCAGCTTTACTCACGGAGTTCCTGTTTTGAAAAGATGGACATTATCTCTTTCCTAAATCTCTGTTGCAGCCCAGACAAGGTTTACAGAAACCTGAACTCTGCCTGAATCCTCATGATAAGTCAAAGCAAATTAGTTGTCTGTACTACATATCAGTTCAGCTGGTGATCATGGAGTCTTCTTTTACATGTTTGTGTGCCTAAGCACTCATAAGGGAAGCAAATGTCCTAAACCTTAAGACCAGATCCAAAGTAGATGGAAAATATCTGCAAGACCATGATCAAGATTTCTCAGTACTTCTGTATCCTAAGATGATGATTAGAAGATAAAAGCCCGTGCAAATATGTGGGCTAATATCCTTGCCAACACACTTTCTGTCGGATCGATATCCAGAAAGGAAGCACTGGCAAAGGTGCAGAAAATGTTAATATTTCCTATTGATTTTTTATACTCTTCGTGGTTATGTACATTCTCAAGGTGAGCAGATGGTCCTTTCACAGTCAGTGGAGACTGCCATCTCAGTTAAGTCTAACAAACTAAATTTTGGGTGGCATACTACCTAATCATATGAGACATTTAAGTATGGTGGATCTAGCTGTCTTTCTCTGGTTGTTAAAAAAATATTTGCCTGTTTTACTTCTGATAAAATAGTCTTTAAGATTTAGCATACATGATAAGGCATATTATGTCTTTGTGGGACATCTGATTGCAGACCTATTTGCGGTAAGCAAGTCTATTGTCCTGCAAAGATGAACGTATGCCATGAACTTTGCTTTCTGCTAATGATGGTATTTTAAATTAGCACAAGGAAGAGGAGAATGGTAATTCTGATTGCCAAATAAACATGGGGCTGTACAGAGTACATTAAATTAAATAATGGCATAAATGCTTGCTTGATTGTGACCAGGTAATAGTTATGAAATATGAAATAAGAATCATATTAAGTGCACTTTAAGTGCCCCAAATACCTGTGTAACTGAACTGAATCTGTGCTAACAGTTACAGAACTCCAAAGCAAGAAAATTTTATTTTGAAGTACAGCTTCTAAAGTCAGAGCTGATATGAATGATGATGAATATTAGTAACTAAACAAAAATGAGTCAATAGGGTGTTAACAGTGCGACATACCTGAGTGCTCTCAGGGACAGATAGACAACAACAATAGTGACCAGATCTCACAGTGGAAGTTGATATGAACAGGTATGTGAATGATTTTAAAACATCAGTCGTGACTGAAGGAGACCTTGTAGATAAAGGTAAGCATGTGTTAAAGTGGTTTGGTGTAATGAGGGCCAAATTGTTCCGTGCTTTACAAGAGCAATCTCTAAAGCACAGTGCTAATGTGCGGTGTTGCACTTCAAGTGCTAGTGGCATGGAGCTGAAATGTCATAGCCAGCTCATGATCCAGTAGTCGGCTGTTCTTTTGTCACAGTTCTGTATAATTCCTCTGTAAGCCAGAATCCCTGCAATGAATGAAAAGCTTCCAGGAACTCAAATGGGCCTTGGAACAAATCCCTGGAAAATGACAACTGCTTTTCACATTCAAATTAAAATTAAAAAGAAAAGAGAAAAGCAATTGTACAGTTAAAAAATCTATTACAAACAATTTTGTAAAGACTTTCTTAGGTTTGCCTTTATATTTGTACATATCTTCCAACATACCATTTGGATCTTGCAGAACACGTCTTTGTGAAGTGTTACCAGACTTTAATTTTCATTGACTATTTCCATTTCTTTCCAATTCCAGACTTCTTTTGCATTTTAAGATCTGGTCTGTAGATGTAGTTAGGATCAGGACTGCATGTTAAACCATTTTCATTACAACTTTTATCCTTCCTGTCCGCCTCTTTTCTATTATGTACTGGGCAGAATTTTTCTAAGTAAAACCAGACATTTCAAGAGGGGAAATTATTACCCTCTGCAAAGGTGTGTTAGATTTCTTTCTTCAGTTGTGCTTTCTGCTTAAGAAAAACATACCAGGAGAATATGAAAAGGAAATAAAAGTGTGAATGACACAAGCAAGGGCTGCATTCTGTGTGATAAAGATAGTAACAAGAAAGGGTCTGTTGGTTTATACTGTTTCCCATTCTTGATACAATCATTGTCTCAAGAACAGATTCATATTCTGCATCATTTTCTGTTACCTTTATAGTCTTTCTTACGAGAATGAGGAATGAAAATTTTAATGCCTCATATATTCTGTGAATTACTGTAGGCGAGTATGCTGTACTACTTTGATCTTTCCTATATTCCGTGGTTTGATTGGGTCGTGATGTGAATGGAAAGCAGCACAAAACAAATCACTTTCTGAGAGAACAATTGCAATTCGAATAGGTGCAGAAAGAAAAAGGTACCAGTTCAGCCCATTCCATTATGCAGTAGATTGGGTAGAAACAGAGTTCAAATATCTGCTTTTAGAGGTACTAAAGATTATCTCAATTTTTGGGTTAACCAACCTATCAATTCCTAGCAAAAATTTTGACTGGGTGTTCATAATCTGAATATAACTGTATAGACTTAGATCCAGCATTGCTTTATCAAAGTTCAGCAGTGCTATAACGCAGAAGTAATGGGGAGATGAAGAAAGACATCAAGGAAATTAAAAGCTTAAAAAAACCCCAACAGTTGGAGAATTAAACATGTCTTAACTGCCTTAAAAATTCTGCATCACGTGTGTAGTCATAACTGGAAAAAAAAACAAGCAGGAGGAAATGCAGGGGGAGAGACTGAGGCAAAGGGGAGGCTGGGTTGCCCCGGGGCAAAACTACGCCTACACATTTCCCGCTGCCTGTAGCACAGAGGGTTTTCCCACGCTGGGTAGTGATGTCGTCCCTGTCTGCCCCATGCCCTGTGCTCCCTCGGGTGCTGGAGCACTGGAGTCAGAGATAGTGAAGGCCAACAGCTTGCACCTGTGATGGGTAACAGCATCTCCAGCAAACATCACGGGCACCTGACTTCTCCTTTCCTATTTCACTGAACCCTTTCTCCAGTCAGCCCTGGTTTTTATACAAGTGGTACATGGTTTTGTTGTAAGCAAATGTGCCAGGGTGCACTATATTTGGGAAATTATATGGACAGTTTTTAACACTGGGGAAGACCTACCATGAAACATATTGTTTCAGACTTGCTTGGAGCAATGGACATAATGAAAGAGGAGGAAGAATACAAAAAATTATGAACAGCTTGCTGCTACTAACCATACCCATGATTAGAGTCAGCCATTTCTGAACAGGGCAGAAATATAGATTGCATTGTATTAGAGGTATGAAGCAAGCTTCTCCCTGGGTCTGAAATCAGCAGATGGTTGTGCCAGGTTTTTAGATGTGGCACTTATAACATTTGTACATCCATCCTCTGCCACACCCCTGTGCTATACTTCATATCTCTGTGTAGTCATTTCCCTGTTCAGTGAGATTTGCATAAGTACCTTTTAAAGACAAAAATTTTGCGTCTATATTATAATATCTAAATCTATGACATACAAAAGCTAGAGCTCTGAAAATATTTTAAAGAGTTCTTTAAATGTTCACTTCACTACTTATATTTTAATATATAACAACAGATCAAAACTGTGACCTGATTCAGAATATAACTCTGATAGACTTGGTATTCAATTATTTTACATGGTTATCTTGTAAGTATTCTCACAAACTGTGTTTCCTAATCTGTGTGAAAAGAGTACAATAAAATCTGTCTACCTCTCCACGAGCAAAGACAAAGCTACCACACCTCCCGTGAAACCACTGTCATATTTGACTCCTCTCTTTTCACACATGCACATCTACTTTAATAGTGAAGAGAATGAGTGCTGTATCAGACACAAAAGAGATTTTTTCTTCAGGATGCTGAATGCATGTAACAAACCCTAGTGGTTCTCTATTTCCAGACTGAAAAGCAAATGTCTGTATTAAAGTGATGGATTGCAGACAACATAATATGCTACAACGAAGCCATGGTTGCTTGTATAACATTTCTAATACCTTTACTTTCTTTACCATGACTGTTGCTAAAATCTTTGAATATTGGAAGCTTCTCCATTCTGTCTTGCCTATGACATAGTTTGCTGTATTTCAGGCTTTATAACCACCTGTGTATATTACTAGTCACGCAGAAAAATCTTTTCTTAGCTACTATTGACTCAGGCATCACAGCCAAGCAGTGTACTACATCACATACCCACATTGTGTCCAGGTCATTATGTCCAAATAACACAAGTAGGGGCTTTTACTCTAGATGTAGGGCTGCTTCCATGCCGAATCTGGTCTCTGCAACAGCTCTTTCAATACAAACCAAAGGATATCTGCCTGGCACTGTGCTATCTCCATATCTTGAAATGTTCACATTTCTTCCAGTTTCCTTTCAAAGATTCCTGTCTTGTTCCTTCATCCCATCTTTGACTTTTTGCTTTCTCATGTCTTATTCTGCAGTCTGTTTCCTAATTACCATTAAAGTAGCCCTTTCAATTTGTGTTTGCAAAAACCTACAGAAACTCATCTGAAAAAAGATAAACTTGGCAAACCCTTGGCTAAAAAGTTTTTGGCATGATTAAAAATAGACACATTTTCACTTGTCTATTTTGTTATGGCTCTATGAGCCCAGAAAGGTTTTGGCTTTTTGTTTCACTTTTCCGATCTTGTTTCAGTGTTTCCATTTCAACTTCTGACTTCAGTGTTTTATTCTGAGGCGTTTTGGGTTTTTTTTCTCTTTGTTTCATTCCAGCATTGTACCTTTAGTTTCCAATTTTATTTTGATTTAGTGCTGGGATATTTCCACTACTCTCTCATGCTGCCCTATTTTTATTTACTTTTTATTCAGATGAGTGTGCATCATTTAAAATTGCTTCAGTGTAACCACTTCAAGTCACACTTGAAGTCAGTCTGTCCTCATGAGGAAGAGCTTATTAATTTGTTTGTTTGAAGATGTGCCTGGCTGCAGCCCCAAATCAGAACAAAGAGCATGTTTGGTGAAAGCAATATAGGAAGTGAAAGCATGAAAGCACTTAGAGAGATTCTTTTGGCATAGCAGACAGGTATTGTTTTTCTGTTGCCCCCACTGCAGTGCTGGACTGATATTTTGTACTGTTTGCAAGACAGAAATTAGGCATTTCATTCACTTTCCCACTCCCTTTCCTTTCTGCGCTGTAAAAAGCACAGTAATGCAGTAAAGTAGCAGTACCTCCCAACGGCATTTTTTTATCCTGATGCCAGCTCCAGCAGCAATGTCAATACCTTGCTTTTCCAGCCACAGCCTGGGTTACAACAGTTTCCTGAGAAATGGCAGCATGAGTCTGGGCAGCAGCAGCCTTGTTTTGTGGACTGGCACACATATTACCTCTCGTGGAAACTGGCTAGGTAAAAAGTAGGAAGTTTTCAGGGCAAAATCTGGGAAATGAAGGTATGGTACACCCAGCAAATTAAGAGGAAAGGTATGTGTGGTACAGCTGGCTGGGTGCAGCAGAAAACTTCTAAGAGGGAGAAAAGAAATAAAAAAGAGTTGAGTGATCCTCAGACAGTCAACGGAAATTTGCCTCTTTAAACTGTCCCAGCAACAAGCTATGGTCTAGTCTATCCAACCATTGACCTGTACTTGGGTATGCTTATTTTTGGAAAGGACACTTCTGTTAGTCTGAGAGCTCATACTGGAAAAAATGTCACCATCTTTATCTCCATGAAACATGCTTTTTAAGAGGAAATCTACTGAGGAACCAGGTAGTGCTCCCATGGTGTATTTAACTTTGCCACCACCACTGCAGTTTTTAATTGCTGGGGATGCTGGGAACAAATGTGTATCATACATGAGTTTTCTAAATGAGGTTAGTGAGGGTTTGTGAGCTGTTATCTGGGGATACCAGCTATGCTAAAACACAGTATAACATGGCCTGAATAGCTGGGGAAGTAAAAGGGTACTGCTGAACCACAGTATGCATGTAAGGTACCACAGCATCACAGCGAGGCGCTTAGTCCCTCCTATTAACCACGCCATTTAGCCTAACCTTCCTGCTGCAGTGCTGCTGCTATACTGTTTCCAGTATTGGAGATAGCCCATTCAGAGCTAGATTTTGGATCCCAGCACTGTGCTGGACTGCAGCGTAAGTATGATCTCAGTGTACTAGAAAGAATATTAGATGATGGAAAACTAATGAGAGGTGGAGTAGGAAGCAGTGGCAACTCAAAAACATTAGCAGCTCTCTCCAAACATGAGTTGTTCTTTGTTACACAAGACCAAGGGCCACTAGTCCTATTCGCCTTTACCCTTAGAAACGCAGCAGTCACTGAAACAATGGGATGTTGCTGCTATGTCTGCGTGCCTTGTGAACCACTGCAAAAGGCTTGCACATAGCAGAATGCTGCCTGATGGACAAGAGGGGGGCTTCTTCCCTCTCCACATTCAACCGCCTCCTTCCCTGCAATTCTGTGCCTCTTCATCTCACCTCTAAGGGATATTACTCTATATCTTTCTGTGAAAGTGACAAATTCCTGCACCCTTCTTACTCTCACCTGTATTGGGTTTCCGTGGCAAGGTTTTGGTAGTGAGGGGGCTACAGGGGTGGCTTCTGTCAGAAGCTGCTAGAAGCTTCCCCGATGCCTGATAGAGCCAATGCCAGCCGGCTCCAAGACAGACCTGCCGCTGGCCAAGGCCAAGCCTATCAGTGATGGTGGTAGCGCCTCTGGGATCACATATTTAAGAAGGGGAGAAAAAAACCCTGGACAACTGCAGCCAGAGAGAGGAGTGAGAATATGTGAGAGGAACAACTCTGCAGACACCAAGGTCAGGGAAGAAGGCGGGGGAGGAGGTGCTCCAGGCGCCGGAGCAGAGATTCCCCTGCAGCCCGTGGTGAAGACCATGGTGAGGCAGGCTGTCCCCCTGCAGCCCATGGAGGTCCATGATGGAGCAGATATCCACCTGCAGCCCATGGAGGACCCCACGCCGGAGCAGGTGGATGCCCGAAGGAGGCTGTGACCCCGTGGGAAGCCCACACTGGAGTAGGCTCCTGGCAGGACCTGTGGACCCATGGAGAGAGGAGCCCACGCTGGGGCAGGTTTGCTGGCAGGACTTGTGATCCCATGGGGGACCCACACTGGAGCAGTCTGTTCCTGGAGGACTGCACCCCATGGAAGGGACCCATGCTGGAGCAGGGGAAGAGTGTGAGGAGTCCTCCCCCTGGGGAGGAAGGAGTGGCAGAGACGTTTGATGAACCGACTGCAACCCCCGTTCCCCATCCCTGTGCTGGGGGGGGAGGTGGTAGAGAAAATTGGGAGTAAATTTAAGGCCGGGAAGAAGGGAGGAGTGGGGGAAGGTGTTTTAAGATTTGGTTTTATTTCTCATCATCCTACTCTGATTTGATTGGTAGTAAATTAAGCTATTTTCCCCAACTTGAGTCTGTTTTGCCCGTGACGGTAATTGGTGAATGATATCTCCCTGCCATTATCTTGACCCACGAGCTCTTCCTTACATTTTCTCTCCCCTGTCCAGCTGAGGAGGGCAGTGATAGAGCGGCTTTGGTGGGCACCTGGCTTCCAGCCAGGGTCAACCCACCAGAGCACCCCTGTACTTCAGTGAAATTGTAAGACAAAATGGCTACCTGTCAGCTTCCAACTTCTGAACTCAAAATAAACCCGAAGAAATTTAATTCTTAATTTTCCACTAGAAGTGTCTTGACTACATTTTAGTGCTGATAATTCAAGACATTTGAATTAATCAATCATTTCAATACATGAAAAGCAGTTAGGAGGGGGACATTTTGGTTTCATCAAAAAATCCAAAATTCTGATTCTTCACCTTTTTCATATTATAGCAAGATCGCCTTTGTAAGATGAATATTTCATTTTCATTCTTTGTAGCATATTTTTCCAAGCATTCTGGAATCATTCATTTATCAAATGTAATAGAGTTATTGCATGTCACATTTTAAAATCATCACTTTAAGAACTTAATTTGCAAGCACTTTTACACTTTGCAGTTTAGTCATATAAATAGTATACTTGAAATCAACAATACTAACGGTGTGTTGGTTGAGATGAATCACAATATCAGGCCTGACAATTTTATCTTAAACCTGTATACCATTCATGTCGGAGCTGTATAAGACTGTTTGAATTAGCCTACAAGCTCCTCAGGGCAAGACACATGTCTTTGTCTACATTTGCAGAGTGTGAACAGACAGTTGGCTTCTGATAAATAATACAATCCAATTACCTAACTATAGGATGCAGAAATTTGCAAGGAAATGAAATTTCATGTTGCCTGTAGAGAAATGCTCAGAAAACACATTTCAAGAAATGAAAGATGTAGGACAAGAGAAACAATTGTTTTACTTTACAAAATCCTGGGGTTGGAGGTTCAAGGATGGGCACTGTCAAATTCATTCCATTTAGTTAGCATGGCATTAAAATGAACTGTGAAGATTTCTGGGGATTAATAGTAAAGAAATGGAAATCTTCCTCTTTTTTTTTAATGAAAAGAGATAAAAACTTTTCAGGTTTGTACCATTCCCTTTTGCTAGAGATAAGAGTTCTGCTTTACCAGCTGTCTGTAACCAAGATGATGTGACCTTTACTGGATTAATATCTCCCTCTTTTCCTAACTAATCTTCACTAATAGCAAAGGAAGATATTTTGGGGTATAAAAAAAACACACTGGGGGATTGGAACTGGTCACAAGAAAAAGTAAAATCATTATGGCAGGATATATAGAGTTGTTAAAATCTTACACACAAATTCATAATTACGGCATACGAAAGACTTTTTTTCCAGTGATATGGTTTTCCCTTTATTATTTCTTTGCTAAGCAAACTGCAATACACTCTTATAAAATTTACACAGAAACATACCAAAACAACCACTACACCAAAGCCAGCTCATAGATATATAAGCAATAACTCTACAAATCAGCTGCCTGCCCCTCGTCCCAGGAAAGGATTCACCCTGAGAGAAAACAGCAGATTTTAGGTGCTACTGTCTTTCAGCATTTCCACTGAGGACAGCAACCAAATTCCTGTTGGAAATGAAAAGGTGGCATCCTGGTAAAATTACAGAGCAGTCTATTTATCCCAGTAGTGCTGCTTTCTCACCCAGTTTCATTTACTTTTTGACTTTATAGAGCTCTCTGGTTAAAACTTGCCACTATTTTCATCTTTGTAACCACATTCCCTAGAAATCTTCTGCTCGGGAAGTTCTACTTTTCTGCTATAAACACTTATGTAGGAAGTCATGGGTCTGGAATTAAGTTAGATTTCTGTTTTATTTTATCTTTGCCATTTTTCTACTTATAAATATTTGCTATTTTTCCTATCTCAGAATCGTCGAAGATATTAAAGGTTTGGCTTGGATGGATTTCATCCGACTATCATCTCTATTACTCTTCAGACATTAAAATCAACACGTTTTCTTCTGATAAGGTCAGAATTAGACAGCTTCTACACATCTGCTATGCTACCAACTTTCAAAGAGCAATAGACACCAAAGAAGGGCCTACAGAACTGGGGCAAAAAGAAGATATGCAATCCCAATCATCATGTAAGAAGGGGAAATGGCTATCGTAATTAATGCTATAACTAAAGTTTGCTAAAACCGTTCCAGCTATCAGCACAGATATTCGACACAACTAGCCAGTGTGAAGTCGATGCAAGATGACAGGCTAACTCATACTGAGCATCACCACATCGCTGACTTCCCACTCAGCTTTGACCAGTGCAGGAATTTACCCTCAAAGCACTGGAGAAGCTGCCTTTTCTTAGAGACAAGGATAAAATGGATTTCTGCAAGGAAGTGGGTGAGTCAGCTCAGCATTTTCATAGATTTATTCATAGATTCTTAGCGTGTGAGGCCAGAAGGGACTATTAGATAGTCAGTCTGACCTCTTGTAAATCATAGGCCATTAAGTTTCACTCAGCTTCCCCTGTATCAAGCCCAACAGTTTTGTGTTTTGCTAAAATACCTTTCTTGCTCAAGTATGAGGTATTTATTTGAAGACATGCAGAGACAGAAGAGCCACCATTCCTCTTAAGCTTTGGTTCTAACGATTTATGACATTCTTTAAGAAGCATCTGTGCTTTATTTTTAATTGGAATTTTGCTTGCCTTATGCTTTGAGCTGTTTTGTTCCAGTTATACCTTTCCCTGTTAGATTAAATTACCTATTAGTGTCTACTATTTTCTGCCCAGTGCTTAGGGTCTGTGATCAAGATCTTTGAACTGTCTCTTTATTAAAGTGAATAAACCAGCTCTAAATGACTCACTGTGAGGTATCGTCTCAGGACCTATAGTATTTTTGTATTCCAATTTTCCCTCTCCAATTTCTGTCATTTTCTGAAGTGTGGAATTAAGGATTAGTTTCCTATTACCCTCACCAGAACTGTACACCAGGCTCTCACCTGACTACTTTTAATTACTTTTCCCATTATTTACTCCTGAATCACAAGGAGTCCTTTCTTCCATACCACCTACAAACTCACATGCAACCACATATCCACTATATTTTTACAGCTTTACAATATATATATCTGTCCTCTGGTTCTCCCTCCAATCATCATATAAATATACGATACTTCGTTATCTCTGAATGCATAACTTTGCACTTAGCTGTATTAAACCCACATTTTTTTGGAAAAGATCTCCCTCATCAAGTATGTCTGTAAGCCCAAGCTCCACATACACAACAGGTTCTAAAACTAAAAGCAAAATGATGGTGGTTATCAAGAAAGGTACAGAAGTTCACATGTCAACTGCTGCCTGTAATAAATATCAGTATAGTGACAAAACAAAACTTATTAAAAAATTCATAAATTATATTCTTACAGAAACACAGCCAGCTTCATACCAGAACAAATAGAAAAGCAGCATCTAAATGGACCTGCAAATACATGTAGATTACTGGGGGCTTGGTTGAAGTTCATCCCGTCCGTGCAGTGTTGGCTTCCTCTTTGTGAAAGTTCAAGCCTCAAAAGAAGGCATCCATATGTCATACCTTGATATGCAGCTGGGATGTGCCTGGGATGCATGGTGAATCCAGGAGCTTAAAAACAGGTCAGATCCTCAGCTTTGGACATTTATAATGCTGTCCAAAAACCCAGAATTCGTAAGCTAGCCATGCATGCCTTCCTATGTTTGTGATCGCTCCTTCCGTAAGTACTTTTTAAATTAGCATTTCACAGTTATTCACCAAAGTTAAATCCATATGATATGGATAGACTGATTTCTTGGCCAACTTTATTTCTAGCTCTGCTCATTGGTTTGAGAAATATCCAGCTCAGATCATACTTATATCATCTTTGAATCAACATTCTCTCTGGTATGCACAAGGCAGCTAATTTTATATACTGAGTCATTTCGGGATTATTGTCCTGCACCTAGATAATGCAAAGAATTGATAGAAGTGGTAGAAAAGAAGGTCAGTCCTGAGACACATAGACAGCCAGCTTAAAAAAAAAGGGAGAGTTTCAGGAACACAATGAATAGCTCTTCAATTTACTTAAATTTTAGACACAGCATTTTAAACTTCTTATTTAACTGTCCCACATGAGGGACAGCATTCTACACCTTCCACCCGACACATCACTAAGGTGTCACTTTCTGGATTTTCTTATTCTTTTATTCATCTCTTGGCAATATGATTTATCCCATGCTTTCTTCCTGATGAGAGTCTCTGTTCTCATCTGCTCTGCCTTTTCCTCTAAAGATGTCCTCTTCATTCAGTTTCTCCTGTTTTCCTCTTGCAATTGACCACCTTACCCTCCTACTTCTGAAATACTGCACTTGTTTGTTTGTTTTTATGGGCATACTTACAAATGCCTGAGTATAAAGAATGATAACCTATCTCCATTGCAGGGATATGGTAATTCTTGCAAGACTGTAAGCAGATTCTACAACATATCTGATTTTCACCACATTTTTACTTTTAAAAATGGCTTTAAATAGGCTAGAGGGGGTCCAGAGAAGGGCCACCAAGATGTTCAAAGGTCTGGGAAGCCTGCCATATGAGGATAGGCTGAGAGAACTGCGTTTGTTCAGCCTTGAGAAAGAGAGGTGATCTCATCACCATGTATCAGTATTTGAAGAGAAGTTACCAAGAAGATGGAGACTCCCTTTTTACAAGGAGTCACATGGAGAGAACAAGGGTTACTCTTAGGGAGATTCCGATTCGACACGAGAGGGAAATTTTTCACAATTAGAACAGTCAACCATTGGAATAATCTCCTCAGGGAAGTGGTTGACTCCGCTACACTGGATACTTTTAAGACTCAGCCGGACAGGGTGCTGGGCCATCTTGTCTAGACTGTGCTCTTGCCGGAAAAGTTGGACCAGATGATCCTTGAGGTCCCTTCCAACCTGGTGTTCTATGATTCTATGATTCTATGATATTTTTAGTATTATGTTTTTTTAGTTTTACATTGTCAACATTCTTTCTTGCCCTTTTTATGTCAATTCAGAAATCACAGAAGTTGCGTGGTTTATGGATATGAGAAGCTTTTAAAATCTTCATTGATGAGTGAAATTACCCAATGTTTCTTTGTGTCCCAAGCAGTCAAAACAAATCATCTGGCTGAACTCTCAAAATCTGAAACAAAAGAAGATATGAAAATTGTCTTATAAGTGTGCCTTGAAGCCTGGGAGCTCAGCTGTTTTTGAAGTGCTAAAACAAAGAATTATGTTCCAAAGACAGTGATGATTTAGGAAAGCAGCATGTCTGTAAAACTAATGATGTCAACCAGGAGGTCTGTCAAAAGATAACTGAGCCAAAGAACAAGAGTGACCACAGCTACCCCACCCTTCACTGTGTGAGGTTTGCTCCGGTCTGGACCGTCTTCCCTTCCAGCTGCTTGACAGCATGGCCATTGGAGTCAGCACCAATTTTGGCACTGACCTCAGCTGGAATGACTGCTGAGCGGAGACCACCTTGGCTAACCATGGTATTTGTGCTTGTGTCCTCACTTCACATGGGCTTCTGAAAAGTGCAGTGGTTGTGCTGCGCTCTCCTCAGTGGTAGGCTTTACGAGGAGCTCAGCCATTGGAGGTCATGACAGCCACTGTCTTGGAGATAAGCCAGATAGTTTGTCAGGTATGGCAGGACATTAGTTGTTTGTGTGGATTTTCAGATGTGTTGATGCCATAGTAATGATATCATTCTAAATGTGTTTAGAGCTCAGCATAAGACCTTCAAAAGAGACTGAAATCAACTGTCTCATACGTACTTCTGGGGGACCTAAACATGCAACAAGATACAGGCACAAAGTGAGCTTTAAATAATGCAAAAACCACTGGAATTCAGTGTTGTGCTGAGTGAAATGGAAGAAAAGGTGTTAAATCTTGTCTTGGTACCTTTATTCCCACCTTGTCTACTGCTGAAGTTTACCCAGTGAGATGACTTTCTTAGAGCCCTTTGTATATTGTAGTAAACTGTTTCTGCCTTTATCTGACTGCTAGACCTCAGATAGGAGTGAGACTGCCCAATAAATGCATTAGACTTTGAATGTGCTGTCAACCTTCACTCCATTCTGCAGAGAAATTTCGTGATTTTTTTTTTTTGTTTCATTATAGCTATTGCATGTAGGATCAGCCAGGTTTTCTATTTTGCCCAGCAATCACTCTAGGACTATTGGATTGGTTTGCTTTCCTGTTGTTAGAAACAGCAACCATAATGTCTGTCTTTGTGTTACTATTTTGGTATATTAATTTTTTCTATATCTTTAAATGTACCACCCATCTAACCCGATTACCTTTTAATTCAGGAAATTCTACTGCAGCTCAAAGAAGAGAAAAATTATCATCACACAGTCGAAAGAGCATGCCTTTTTATTAAAAGAAAGCAAACAAACAACTGGCCTATATCAAATGTAATCAACTATAGTACTAAAAATCAAAATAACTACTTTGGAATTTTAAAGGAGCTTATAATTCTGCATAAAAATGACTTAAAGTAATTTTAATAAATATTTTGCCAGTGTGGGTAGGTATAACTCTGCTTGTCAGCACATCTGTATTTTTCTCCCATCTAATAAACTAGCTAGGACAGTGCAGCAAAGGAACATTATAATATTAACAATGTTGCTGGAAAGCTCTGTGCTTTAGAATGAATTAACTTTCACTGCACTGCAGAACATACAAAGTGAAATTGGCTCAGCTCAGAATAGCAAGTTTAACCCCTTAGCAGCTCGCTAAGCTCTACTTATGTCTTGACAACGGTTTTTGAGCAGCCCTGGCATGGGAATCACTGAGGTAGCTGATATATTTGGCAAATTTGGAAAAGCAACTGCCTAGGAAAAATCTGAGAAAACATTTCTATTTTATGCAACAAAAAAAATGTTGCAAGTTTGCATTCCAGGGAATATGCCAAGAGACAGCAGTCAGGTTCCAGAAATACCAGGGGGTTAATGTCGTGGGAGTAGAACTGAGACGTGTATCTTGTTATTCGAATATTCATTCACAATGCCACAAAGAACAATCCTCTTCTGTGATTGCACCCAGATTTTGATTTTCCTTCTCTTTAAAAACTTATCAGCTAAATGACTGAAGAATGATTCAGTGAAAATTTGAGAGCTGCTCCGGACTTGGCCCCTTCTGCATTGGTCCACGTAGAAAGGTTCATTGGAGAAGCTTTCATCATCCTACTAACTTCCACGGGATCTCCTTAGACACTTTTTCTCCCACGGGTGAGAACAGTGTGTGGCGCAGCTGCTTTTGTGATATGGCCAGGAAAGCATGAATTGGGACCACTTAGTGTCTTGTGCACAGGTCAAAAACCAGATGATAATCTTTTATTACTACCATAACAAAATAAATAATCAAGACTATCTTTTCACTGAAACAAAATAAAATGTATTGAAAGCATTATTTTTTCTGTTTGTATCATGGAAGGAATTTACTGGGAATTTGGGGGGTTGGGAAGACTGAGAGGTTATCATTTTGCATGATATCCCTTTTACAAGTTTCCCGGTCAAAAGCTGCCAAATCCCCAGACTGAGATGCCTCACATGGGTTAATTTTCTTCTTTATGCTTTGCACTACTAAATTTCTCCACTTCTAAACAATCCCTATTCATTTCAAATGCCATGGGAAATCTGGAGAGGGTGATACGTCTAATACCGCTGAGTTGCTGCTCATCCTTAAGGTTTGCTATACTATGTGTTTGTGGTTTCCTAATCCGTGGGTTTTGTATTTTCAAATACTCATAGCAGAGTAAATATATTCTAATGTGATGCTTTTTATTTGGTCTATTTGCTCAAGAAAATTAAAGTGGTCAAATGTATATATGAGAAGAAAAAATAGAAACTCACTTGGTAAAGTGAGTTGCAAAGAAACTCTAGTGCATTAAGTACTGAAAGAGTAAAAAGAGGCAAGTGCAGTCCAACCTTAATCCATTCTTGCTAAAACCTCCAGCTGGACGATTTCCTACTGTATTTTTCCTTAGCCAGCTACTGCCTTACTATGCTTACCAAAATTTAAAACTTTTAATGCTCCATTTGTTTTACATCTCCAGAATTTCTCAAACATCCAAACAAAGCAAACTCCCTGCTCTGATTTCCTACCATGGGCCCAATTAAAGGACTACTAATCCTGCTATGCCTTTCAAGAAAGCTTTTGATCCCCTCTTTGCTGACTATTTCTATCTCATCTTTTCATGTTAAACACCTACTCTGCTGAAATGATTCCTTGGAGAACTTATCTGATTAATTTGATTACTAGTTTTGAGGTTTATTCTCCATTACTTACACAGATCCCCTTGTGACTCTGCTTTATTCCTTGTCATACACAAATGGCCCACTCCGAAGCTAGTAAAGCTGTTTGTTGGATCAGCTCCACTTATCGGTAGATATGTTCTGCTTTTAATGACTTGTGAGATGTGTGTCTCATATATATGTACAATTATATGTGCATGTACATATACATACACATACAAGCAACAGAATATGCAAGAGAGCCTAATATATAAAAATACAAATACATAAGAATTATTTAAAATGACTAGATTCCGTAAGTCAGTCAAAAATCTCATTAGGTCCATAAAAGTCTGTTCTACTCAGTTTTAACTGGAAAACAGAAATCATTGTTCCCTTCCTCATACTTTTTATTCTCTTCTCTACTCACTTCGTTTGCTTTTCTTGTCTGTCTGTGTCAGGTGAAAAAAAAAGGATTTTCTCTGAAAGTAGTACAAATTCTCCTCAAGAAAAGTGCCTTACTTATTTCATTCATGTATTACAAAATATTAGTAATTTATGCCACACTCAGAGTGGGTTCGGTTCTGTAGATGTCTTCCCAGAAGAGCTTAAACACAAGTGAAGTTCTGAAGAAAATACTGAGAAGCTGTATTTTCTCAGAAAAATGCTGAGATGGAAGAATGATCTATCTTCATATCTTCTGGAATAGTCTTAAACAGAACAGTTGCTAATGACTTAACTGAAAACTGATGCAAGAGTTATTTCGACACTATATCTTATCTTTATTGTAGCATTACCACAGAAAGACCCTAATATAGTCAAATTTTAAAAAGGGTTGTTGAAAATACTTGTGAGTATCTCCAGTAACTATCTGTTATCACTATGGTTGTAATAACAAATATTCACTGTTGGAATGAAGTTCATAAGAATAAAAGAATTAAGAGGAATGGAAAAGCTTACTGCTTGCGTTAGGATGGGAGCTGAACAATTTAAGGAATAATGAAGCAGATGGGATCAGCTCTGATCTTCCTGAGGGCTGGCTGCGTGATCCGGGTCCTGAGACTGAGAGGGTATGTACGTAGACTTCAATGTACCTTCTTATGATGCAGCAACACATTTTACAAGATTGTCTTTGGTTTTGAGGCATAATCTTGGTAACTCAGAAGGAGCTACAGATGATTTATGTAAGTGTATGTGCAATTGGAACTCAGCTCATTACTACATTTTTGCTAATGACCCTGGAGACCATGTTGTCCTCTAGTCATGTACAAATAACATGATTATACACAATGATATAATGGTTAATAATAATTGATCTAATTTTTTTGTCTCATCACCTCAGTAGCCTCAGCTTTGCAGTATTTGCTTATCTGGTTTTTTTTCTGAAACCCTCTCATTACCTTATAATGCAAAGTTGTGACATAAGAAAAGAAAAACTGCTTTATTTTGTAAGCAAATTCTTGCTCTTAATAATGAATTAATTACTAAGGTAATTGTAGATTTTCACCTGTCTCTGGTGTTTTCATCTTGCCGTCTCCTTTTCTTATCCTATTCTCTGCTTCTCAGCTTAACCCTTTTCAACTTCAACCCTAGGAAACTCAAAGGTGCCAGTGAACAATAGGCTTGGATCTAGTCATAGGGTCAGTATTGCATTTGCCAAAGATTGCAAGAGCTGCTCAAACACATAGTACCCTGAAAAACTAACCCTCATCAACGAAGACTTAATTAATACAACAGAATGTAGTCAATTAGATGACATATGAGAGGGTTTTCTTGTTTTTTCTAAGATACCTGTCAGTAACTGCTATCTCTGAATCTCAGTGACTTTCTGATTTACATGTTCCATCTCAGAAATGTTTCTTATGCTGATGTTTCAATGAATCTTCTTATACTTTTGGTGTTTGCACATTGTTGGTGATTGACTGGGCACACAATTATCAGTCACTAGCATTTATGTGTCTTCAAGACACAAAAATCAAGTGTCGTGCCTTTTTTAAGGCTGACTTTGGAGGGGGGTAGAAGATATTTCCCTTGTGGAAGTAGAAAAATATTAATAGAAGTGAATCTTCTTTATTTTAGCTGATCTATTTCAGCCTTAGACAAAGAGCTATTGGGAAAACCATGTGGGTTGAGATGGACTTTTGTATTGTAGTTCCTGTATACATTACAGATTTCACATTCTTATCTTCTTTGGTATCATTCATGTCTGGTCAGGGTAGAAGTTGTGAGACAGTTATTTTTCTCAGTGTTCAGGTGGGCTCTGTGGATCATGCTGTTCCCTAACAGTACCTAACAATTGTATAATACACACAGATGATTCTTTTATGCTACAATTGCATTTAAATATTCCTTTTTTTTAACTCTTGAAGCTGCCCAGTTTTGGTTTGCTTTATTTGTGTTTTTTTAAACCATCCATCTAAAAGTATTTTTAATTTTATCTTACTTAATATTTGGTCATTTTGAATTCCTCAACAAAATAACAGTCAGGATATGAAAACAAATAGAAACAAAATTCCAAACTCAAGAAAATATGTAATTTGAGAGGAAAGGTATGGAAATCGCTAGTTTAACTGGTCACGTACCTAAATCTAAATCCAGAATCAAGGCTTAAAAAAAAAATCTGCGTATTAATGTTAATTTTGCTGTATGTCATCTTTCTTTTCTTGAACGTGTGCAAAAGTTCAGGGAGGAGAAAGACTGGGAAAAATGTCAAAAGGATATGACCACTTGAAGAACAATAAACTTTTTAGTTTGACTTCTTGCCCTAAGGATGCACCGGTATCTGAGGACTCCTTCCTTGTAGGTTTGATGGCAATTTGCATTTTCATGAACTGTCAGACATGATTGCCAAAGGTGATGATATTATGGCAATGAGATTATGACAAAAAGATGACAAAAAGATTTGATTCTGTGTTAGAAACCTTCATATACATTGCCAGAAAATGTGAAGAATTTGAAACTATAAGCAATGAGAACAGACATAAAATTTCTAACCTAAAAATTGCAACTGTGTGATATTACCTATTTATTTTGCATCACCATATAAAGTCTCAGCAACATAAACTGGAATGAGTGGACAGGATGTTATCAGACAGGAGTTTTGAATTGTCTTTTCTCTAGCTCAGAGAGCCACGCTGTAAATATTGCCTTTTAAAATGGCTACCTGAGATACTTGGAGCTTAGAACATCTCCTCCCAGTTATGTCTATCAAAGCAAATAATAAACAGAGCTCTTGCTGTGC
Source organism: Fregata magnificens (assembly GCA_013389945.1). Taxonomy (NCBI): domain Eukaryota; kingdom Metazoa; phylum Chordata; class Aves; order Suliformes; family Fregatidae; genus Fregata; species Fregata magnificens. Next base: position 47,062 of record WAAD01029214.1, on the reverse strand, counting down.
CACTTTTTCCATTATGCTTGTCAATGAAGAAGCAGAATAAAATTCTCAAGATGTGAGAAAAATGGAACATATTTAGTTAGAGGAATCTTGGATTCACTTATGAAGTATATATTTTCTTTGAAAATGTTAAATTGCTTGAGAGACAGGAACTGAGAATAACAGCTTTTATTTTCTAAACACCAATTACATATGAGTGAAAAATATGTATCTGTGTATCTCAAATAATAGGCTTAATTTTTTGAAGGATCACACAGATAAGCACTTCAAGGAAAGGTACAGATGGTTGCATATACATCCTGCAAACTCATGGATGTTATAACAAAAGCCAAATCCTTTGAGAGAAGTATCTGCTTGTTCCTGTACATATACATCTATCTTTACGCTGGTTTGGAACTCTACAGGCATAAAGAACTCAGTTGCACATAAGGGCAGAAATAGAGGCACCCATTAAAAGGCATTGAATATTTGTAGAGGAAAATACAAACTGTGTTCTCTTAAATTGAATAAAATCTTTTAAAACACCCATAAATATTCCTGTTATATTTTGAGAAAATATTTTTAATACGGTTCTGATCTTCAGCAACATATACTGGCTGGTGTGGCTGTGTTTTGTTATGCTTTCTTGGTTCCCAATTCTTCTGGCAGAAAACCTGTGCTTGATTTCTGAACTTAGATACGCTGGCAGATATTCCTGCCTAGCTTGTTAAATCAGCTTCTGAATAACAGCTGATTTCACATTTTAAGCATCAATATGTAACCACAGAATCAAGTGTCTTCAATCAAAAATGTGGAAAATAAGAAAAAGCAGCCATTCCCCCACCCTCCAGCTTTCTGGCTGCCTGCCATTTTGTAAAGATATTTCAGTCTCTGCAGCTCAGGCCTTTTTTTATTCTAATGCCTCCTTGTGCAAAGGCTTCTTCTCATGTGTCTTTCTCTTTGCTGCGGGCATAGTGCACCTGTTTGAAAGGAACACATTACTTCCCCCCCCCCCCCCCACTCCCGCCCTCC
>WAAD01029214.1:23890-46044 GCA_013389945.1 Fregata magnificens | reverse complement strand
CTCCCACCCCCCGCCTTCCGCCTCCCGATTTCCCAACTGCTGGCCCTTGTGGCAGGAATCTGTCTCCAACAGCTGAGAAAGCAGAAAAGCTAAAGCCCTTTTGCTACTTAGAGAGCTACCTTCAACTCTGTGAAGAGCCATGTGACGCTACTGGAACTTGCTTCCCTTGGATTCTCGCTCTGAGGCTGAAATTTCCGTGGTAGTGGAGCTTCCCAATTGTGTAATGAGAGGGATGTGTTTCTGAGGGACACTCAATCAAGGGCAGGAGTAACCTTTTTCTGGCCTGCTGCTTAGCTCTTCAACTTTGTCAGCACTCCTTATAAAAATATGGATCTATTCCATATTGCAGAATTTGACATACTCATTTCTCTTTTACAGAGCTCAAATGCATACGGCATTTGCTTCCTGCTGATACCTCCACACCAGGAATCTCTTCAGCAAAGTAACCAAGACTCAAAGAGAAATACATAACATGTTCTTTGCTCCTTGTGCTCACATACCTAAGCCCTGTTTTCTAAATCAGAGGCCCAGAGAATCCTCTGGTGAAGATCAGGAAATCGTACCTCCAGTTCAACCTGGACATTGAAGAATTTCCTGTTCCTGTAGTCACAGGAATGAATCATCCCTCCATTTTAGATGCCTAATAGCAGTACTGCTCCCTAAATTTGTCCAGATCCCCTTGGAGTACAAATGTTAAGCCACAGTGCTTCTGCCTTCTATGCCACCAGCAATAAAGCTGGTGAAGTCAGGGTGTAGTTAGCAATTCTGCAGACGATACAGGAGGCAGATCAGAGTCCCGCTCATGGTCCCACAGCTCTTCTGGCTCTGAAGGGCTGTCAGGTGGAAAAAAGTAGTAAAAACTTATTCCAGTCAATAAAGAAGATGTGGTTTTGAATACATACAGGAAACAGCTCTTTTGAGTAAGAAGGTACAGTTTCATCTGGTCACTCTCAGCATACGCTTGCATGCTGAACAAAGACAAGCTAGATAACAATTATACTGTTCGGGCAATGAGTTCATGAGAAAAAGGAAAAACAAAAAGTACACTCATGTTTTCAGTGCAATGACACAACTTGCTTTCCCTTCTCTCCCGTTTGATGTCTGTCCTTTTGTTCTTGTCCCTGTCTATTCTTTATACTGTGTTCCTTCATTAGCCGTGTGTTTTTCAGTGCATCTTATTGTATTTTAGCCCAGGCAAAATGAATTTTAGGATGGTGCCCCCAGAAAAGATTTACGAAGCTGCCTCTGTGAAAGATGGCTGCTTCCAGATGTGAGCATAACGCTAGTGCAGCCACTTCTGTGTTTTAAATTTTTATAAACATGTGGTTTTCATTTTGGTAAATTCTACATGTCAGTCAGTTCAAAAGATGTGATACATTTTATATTACTGTTCTTCAATAAAAGGCATTGTCCTGGCATATCTCCAGCCCAAGGGCAAGCAACCCCAGACTATGTTGGGATATGTTCAGCTCTTCTTCTTAAATCTACAGCACACCAATAAGCTATATACACGTGGTAAAATCAAGGTTAGTCACAGCGTGATCTTTAGGTGGTGTACATCCTGAAAACAAAACAAAACAAAACACCCACCAAAAAAAAAAAAGAAAAAGAAGAAAAAGAGCGGTCAAGACAAAAGTCTTCAATACTTATGGAAAAAAGAAAGAATATGCTTTTCTAGCCCATGGTAAAGAGGGCATTGCATCAAAAAGTATTTAAATTAGACATTGCCAAAGGTAATGATGCATTGGAATTAATTGCAATCAGTGAGCATTCATCACTGGAAGCTTTTTAGGACAAAGGTAAAGAAATCAGGTAGACCTGATGCTGTTTTGGAAGAGGAGGGTGAAGTAGATGTTGTCTTAACTTCTGTTTGGTCATAGATGGCAGAGAAAAAAGGATTGTCCTTTGGATCTTGCCTCAATGCCTGGATAGAAACCTGTTGTTTGCCAAGTTCTCCTGCAATGGGTAGAAAGTGTGGGGAAGCAGAAAGGTCATTTGGCATAAACATTCCTTGCAAATTCTCGTATGTATTCTTAACGTACTATGTTTGGTCTCTATAGAAACAGATCATATTACTATACACTTACATTTTTATGATGTGTAGGGTGAAGAAAGATAATGCTTGAAAATACCTTTTACATGTGCACAAATGCCATCTCAAACAGAAGAGCCACTCAACTTGGCGATGTATTTCCTTCTCAGAAAATTAGATGGGAGGTGGAGACAGAAACCCTGGGAATGCTCTCAGTTTGAAAGGTGACCATTCCTCACTAAATCTAAAACATTCACCTCAGAAGGAAGAAGAGTGTAGTTATGATGAGCACATAACCAAGAAACATAGTTATGGGAAGAGGCAACAGTCAAGGCAGGATTTTGTCGTGTACAGCACCAACTGTCTCTACTGACTGGTGGGTGTTTTGGATTGTCTACGTGACAGTGACTCACCTCCTTAGTGCAGAATTTGACCTGTTATGGGGATATAAGCTTTTAATTTCTTTAAAACATTAACTTGTCTATACTTGCCAGTATGTCCATACGTTGCTCATGGATGTGAGCTATTCCAGATATGGGTGCGTGGGTAGATGCCCTGGAGAATCTGCACCCTGAGACGTGTTAAAGTGTTTTCTTATAAGCATTGGGAGTCAGTGTTGGGTGCTGGGCACGCATTCCCCTCTGGCATGCCCGTTCCAGCCCCCTTTTTGCAAGCAAAAGGTAGGAGACGCACTGCCTTAGGCAAACATATGAACTTTCCCAAACATGCTGTGCAATCAGTACCTATATACAATACATGTTACATCGTATTACCCACAGTAGCTCTCTTATCCATTCTTTCATCTGACATTCACAGAATTAAAAAATGTGGGGTGATAGGAACAAAAATACATATGATACAAAGAAACCTATTAATGGGTGGGTGAGCATCTTTGGATTTAAAGGTAAGAAAAACATTCTTCTAAAGACTAACTTTACCTTTTGGATCCTAAAATTGGGATGTTCCCATGACAGTCAGCTGGCCAAATGTAAAATTAATTCAGCAGCTGTATTCCTACAAGGACATTTGTTATGGCCACTGAGGAGAGTAGAAAAGTGAATGCAAAAAGTGAATTTTGACACAGCTAGAACAAACCAATGACGTAATGTTTTGTCATTTATATTTAGCCATGGTATTGCTGACATTGTTCCAAACTTTCCTTTTTTTCATATTTCCATCACTTAAGACAGCAAGTGAATTATTTTTAGCTTTACTTGATGAATATTTTTTATTTTTAATTAAAAAAATATTTTTATGGGGTTTTTTCCTTTCTTTTATTTTCTTGTTTGTACTCTTATGTCTTATTGTGCTATTTGTTTGTATTGTTACAAAATCACCTGGGATATGTTCTTAAAGTTTAACAGTGTAAGACTACTTACCTCAGATGACAACCACAGATAAAACTACAGAAGCTTGGCTTGGTGTTTTGACTCTTCATCAAAAAACCAAAACAAAATTAGAGTCCTTGCTTCATTTTTATGCTATAAATGAGGAGAGTTAAGAATTTCTCTTTTCAGACAAAAGGAAGTTACATTTTAAATGAAGGCAGACACTTTCCAAGAAAAAAAGAATCTGTTTAATCAAAAATGTATCTTTCTGTCAAAGAAAATGTGGAGTAGAAAATTTTCAGCCAGCTCACTTCTGTTTCCTATAAATTCTCATGGGATTAAACTTCTTATTTCAAATAGAAGAAAGAGACCTAAAATCCCCAAATCATACATTTCAACTTCCTATCATATGTCAGTCAATTTTTCCTTCAGTTTTCTTTTACTGCTGTTGGCTTGCATGTTTCTACTTACACAATCAAGAATAAGAAATAGCCAGAAATTCATCATCAATCTTTATTCCAGTGCAAAATAATTTTGAATGGTCTCTCACAGAGAGCTCTGTTTTTATCGGCACTTCAGGATATCCTAAAAAGCAACCCGCCAATATGATACCTTCTGATTTCGGTGTTTATTTTTTTCAGTAAAGAGCCCAAACATCCCCAAAATTAAAATGCAATATCTTTCCAACAGGGGAAAAATATTTTCATGTTATTTCTCCCAGTAATATTCTTTTATATAACTTTTTCTTAAACTCAATAGAAATGATGAAAAGGCAAACATATTGATTATATATTCTTCAGACAACTGTCACCACAGAACACCATGACATTTGACTGTAGCTTTTGAATTACCGTCTTTGTTTTTGTATGTAGTTTTGCTGTGGTTTAATAACTAATGGGAATAGTGGTCATTCACAAACAGATCTTTATTTTTCCAGTTCACTTTATATTTCATCTGATTCTCTTCCTGTCTTTGCTTTGTTTATAATATATGCAATTTCATTTTGTTGATGTTATAAGAATGTTTATATTTAAAGAAATTGCCTATTTCTTTTCTCATAGCTGTAGGTACCAATTTTTGTCTCATAGACCAGAATACCATGGAGTAAAAATTCTTGTCTACTGTGGTTGCAGCATAGATATTCTGTATTGTATTAGTTCAGAAGTTCAACACTTAATGAGCTTTCATGATACCGCAACACCATGAAAAGTTTGTTAGTGAAATGGATGTAACTGAGGATTTAACTCTTTGCTACCACTGATAAAGATGTAGCCTGTAACACCATGCACTCACAATCCCCCTTTAAAGATATCAGCCACTTCAGAAAACAATTTTCTCTAACCAGATGTCTCCAACTGGCCATTATTCTGCAGCCCACAGCCTCTGACTGAATCATTAACAGTAATTGCTGAACGCGGGACCTCTGAATTTAATTCCAGGAGACTGTATCACCCAAAGAAAGACCCAGCACTACAACCAACAGAACCTCAGGATCATGCCCTGTGGTACGTTCTCTAGTGGCTGATGGATGTACAACAAGAAAACACCCCAAAGTGGTTATCTGACATAAGAGCATGAGGACAGAGTAACCTTACAGCTCTGCAGTTTTAAAACAAATATTTCTATGAAGCTGCATTTCCCTTAGAGTCATGTTGTACTGGGTTGCTAGTATCTAAGAAGCATCAAGTTCACACCATAACCGTCCCTTCCATGGGGATGTTCTCCCCCCTCTAGCTGACTATTTTCACAAAATGAGTAGGAAATTACTGTGTGTCAGCTGAGCTCTGCCAGCTGAAGTCTGTTCAGCTGAGACTGGCCAACAGGTTCAAAAGTTAGTAGAGTGAGCTCACTAAAAATTCAGCAGGGACAGGTGCAAAGCGCTACATTTAGGAAAGAATAATCAGCTGTCCAAAGATAAGCTGAGGAACAGCTAACTAGGTAGCAAAAGAAGCCCTATAGATTATCATTGATCACAATTTATAAACAATGCTTTATTAAGAAAAACAAATAGCACATTAGAGTCAATAAATAGGAATACTGCCTGTAAGACAATCTGAAATACTTTCTCCACCTTAAGATAATTATGGAACATTTGAAGAAAATCCAGAGAAGAGGAAAAAGAAGGATCAGAGTCTTTACAACACAGCCTCCAAGGAAAGACTCTACAGGTGGTGATATCTGAATAAAGAAGGCAGCCCTGAGGGTGGATGTGATGTCTGATGTCAAAAGAGTAAGTAGCAAAGAGGAACAGAAAAATGTTATGTCAGATCTTAGCTGGGCAGGACAGAAAGCAATAGGCTGAAATTGCAGCAAGGAAGGTTCAGATTAGGTAGTATGAAATCTTTTTAATACTACAGAAAATGGAGCACTGCAATAGATTGCTTGGAAAAATTACCGTCACAGAAAGTCTTTAAGACAGAGCTAGGCTCAGGTGGCTGATTAAAGGGAGAGCCGATCATGCCTTGGAAAAGGAGAATGGTCTACATGAGCTCTCCTGCTCTCTTGCCACCCACGTTTTCTATTGGCTTGTTAATCTGTTGCTGATGCACAGACTTGCAAACAGTACAGCTGTTGAGCCTCATCTTGTTAGAGAACTGGGCTAGAAATAAAAGCTGAAGACTTGAAGAGTGTGTCATCTTCCCTCTATACTGCTCAGATCTGCTCTTCCTTTACAGTCTGATGTTAGACAAATGATTAAAATCAGATTGTTGGGGAGTTTGGTATTTGAACTATGGAAGGCTTTTATCCAGAAACATGAATGAAACAATAAATACAGCTGGTAAACAATACAAAAAGTGATTCTGAATATCTTTGTGCTTTAATGTAAGGAATCCTGTTTTGTAGTTATTAAGGGGATTGTTATTTGCCACTAAAGGTTAAAAATTCTCAGTCATGTTGCTCCCAGAGCATATACTAGTTCAAATACAAAGAATTTCTAATCTGAATTTTTTTTGGGGGAGGGGTGTGGAATTGCATTGTTTGTTAGTGTCCAATTATTATGCATTGTCTTGTCAGACATCCAGTTAGGAAGCAGGAATCATACAATGTAGTTCATATGACTTTGCCACATGCCATGAACAATAGCTGGTGAACAGCAAATAGCTGAAGCAATCATTTGTATGAATCTTTTAGACTGAAATGTGTACATACGTTTGAAAATAATTAAGGCAACTACAAACACGGGAATAAGTTTACAAGTCATTCACAAACACAAAACCTATATGTCTTTTAAGCTAATTTAAGTCTAATTAATCAGTAAGCCAGTCAGCATCATGACCAAATTAGTCAATCTTTTGCTGAGACAGCATGTGAACCCCTAAGTCTGCTTTTTGCATGTTCTATCAGCTCAGTGTAACAAGAGGGAGCACAGGCAGCGTTAAAGGTGTAGAGGAGGAAGGAAGATAATGTCTTCACCTATCCCCATTTGAATGTGACTGCTGCTGTGGTTTTCATCCTCCAATTATCAGAAGTGATCACACAGAAACGAAGAGCTGATGGAACATCTTTAAGCCAGGTGCTGCCACTTATCAGCTCTAGTATCTACTTTTTGCTCCCACACTAATGAAAAACGATTTCAAAAGAAATGAAGATCCTGTTTCAATAAGATTGGGGAAAAGATGTAACCTAAAAGCTGTCTACAGACTCAGGAATAAGTGAAATGTTTTGACAGGGAAAAATATGTGTTGGCAACATTGCTCGACTCAGATTTCAAAAGTAAAATTGAAACCATACTTCTACAGGGTGCAGACGCTGACAACTGGAAGCCTGTTCTGCAATATATAGTAGTTCAGAATATGCCAGCCAGCTCCTCCTCTCCCTCCTTTCTTTCATGTACAGGACAAATACATTTCAGGGAAAAGAACAGTCTGACTTGGTAAATTCTTGAAAACAAACAAACAAAATCCAAATCTGACTCTCATCTGACCGCAAAGGGTTCAGAGAATACGCAGAGCATCTGTATCTAACTATATAAAACTGCAAGGAAGACTATATTCTTCAGACTCCTGTGATCAATCCAGGCTAAACCTGGCTGAGCCCATGTCTTTGCGGTGTCAGCCTACGTGAGGTGCAAAACTGGACCCATGAAAGAGTCACATCTGAAAAATCCAGACTTCAATTTTAAGAAGGGTGATTTCAAGTAAGGTTGTGAAGATAGGTTTTGTCAGCTCATTAGAATAGTTTGAGCAACAGCTATGGAACGTGAAGTTCCCAAATTCATGTGGTCAGGGAAGTGCCAACACTTAAGACTAATAAAGAAGCCCAGAAAACAAACATTTCAAATGATGTGTGTTGTGTTCTTAATTTCTTGGTCATGGTCACTGCAAGATAGCCATGCACCGTTTGTGGTTGTGCAATCAGTAAAATAGTTTTAGACCAGAAACTGATGGACAAACACAGTCAATTACTTCACTGGATCATTCAAAAATAAAATCTAAAAGAAAGGCAAATAATTCTCTCTCAGTCTCCTTCTATTGTGTTCATATCAGGAGATCTAGAGATAAAGCGAAGATTCCCTTTCTTGAAACCTATTTCAAGCAAAAACATTAAATAAATCTAGAATATTGATTTTTCTCTTTCCTTTTGGACACTTATTAGTTGTTTCACTGTCTTTCTCTTGATTTTTTTTTTCATTTTCCTTCTGCAACATTATACAAGCTCATATAAGGTCAAACTCCTTAAGGAATTTGTTCTACAACCTTCCTCTAAGGTTTCCTAACTCTATATATTAACTTTCTGCTGACATCTGAAGCTTTGTTTCTCAGGGCACTTAGCAGAGGAGGGAGCATATGTCTGAATCTTTTTTTCAAAGAATCCATTCTGCAGATTCTGTTCCTGAAGAAGTGTATTTATAAGAGATACTTCAGCACTTCTTGATTTGGTTCGCAACACAGATACTGTTATACTATATCTCCTGTCTACATTTTTTGCTGCTGCCGTGCACAGGGAGTTTGTATGTATATATGGTTCTTCCCAAAGTATGGACTTGATATGGGAATTGAAATGATGTGGGTCCATGTGCTGGTCCGGTTAGAGACAGACTCCCTCAGGAACCCTTGGGTGATGCTCCTCTCCACCTCACATGAAGACAGGGCAGTGCAGAGCACCCTCCTGTCTGACCCAGTTGTGTCCATACAGGCTTTGTCCTAGAGGAGCAGGCACACAGTGGCTTCGGCTTTGCCCCCAGCAAAGGGGGCAAAAAGAGCTTCCTGGGACGCAGCGATTATCCACAGCACCTTCCTCTTCATGTGAGCCATCACGACGTCAAGAAAACCCTTTAGTGTGACCCCACAAAGTCATGTCGTACAGCAGCACCCTGAAATGCTGAGAGATCAGTTTGTGGGTGCGGTGATGGATGTGCATAAGAAAGACACTCATGTGAAACTGCAGCCTAGGGCATAACTGTCCTGACATATTTCCCACACTCTTTCTCCTGCTTTAATTTCTCCCATGGCTTTGTGGAACTGAGATAGGTACAGAGCATCTCACCTTCGTTCTTACACTCTGCATTCAAATTAGGTTAATAAAGTGGATTTCAAGTGCATTATAAGCCTTAAATTCATTAACCACCAAAAATGAAAATTAAAAGTGTGGGGGAACTGGCAGAAGAGAAGAGAAAGATGTAAAAGTAAGGAGAAGAAAATGAGAAAACTCAGAGCAAATGGAAAGCAGGGAAAAGTCAGAAATGAATGAGAATTTTGTTCTTCTCATTTTAAAGGTCATTTCCTCCCTCCGGCTGTCTTCTGTAACAATAGTAATATATACCACCAACACCAACACTTCAGGGGTTATTTTTTAACCTATTGAAAGGATGGGAACATTTTTGGCTGAAAATATTAAAACATTTCAGGTAAAAAAACCCCACTGAAAATCATCTATCATTGTACTCGTTGCAACAGTCTGTCTCTTTCACTTTCTCACACTTAAAATTCAAGACTTCTGTGGCTGAATAGGTCCCTGGATAATAAGTAGGGATGTGTGAGGGATGGTTAAGAAAACTAAGAGTAGGGATAGAGGGAAAAAAAGTATGAAGGAAGGCAAGGAAGAGGGATAGAAAGAACTGAAAGAGAGAAAGTGAATAGACATAAAAAAGAATAAGAGATAAATGGGAAAGAACTTGGCTTTCCCTTACACTGACTCCTTTGTACAACTCTGACAGTGAAAGGTTGCTCTCATTCTTTTTTACCTCTATTCCAATAAATCTAAATTGCAGATAGACCTTTCTGATTCAGACCTACAAGAAAAGAAAAGGAAGAAAAAATAGTGTTCAAAAAAATGAAGTGGGAGAAAAAGATAACTAAGGCTAAAATAAAGAAAATAAATCTGGAAAATTTCTTAAGAACTTCAGGCTTTTCCTTTTCAGCTGTTACTTACAGCTTTTAATAGTTTTCTAAATTGCCAAGTGATTCAATGAGCATTTTGAAAATTTTCCCCCAAACTGAGCTATTGAAAAATTTCATTGATGTTGCAGCTTTCAGTCGTTTCTGCCTTAAATATAAAAATGAAAATGTAATTGAAGGGGAGAGACTATGATTTAAATAAGTATCAGGTTTCAGAAAACAGAAGAGGAAGGAGAATAGTGAAAAGCAAATGACATTGTTACATTGGAAAGACCCTAAGTAATAGTAATACTACTAGTAATAGTAGTGCTACTACTACTAACAATGACAACCAATCACTGAATTCAACATTTTAAAAAGAGGATGGCAGCTTATGACCAAATCAAAAGCTTACAGTTCACTACGGGAAAATCACATCAGTGCTTTTTATAGAAAATATGAGAAATGGGGCAGAAACAAAATTAAAAAATGATGTTACAGTGAAATCTATGAAAATAACTGCATATTTTTCAGTTCTCTGGCTGAAATGAAGACAATATTTTGGATTCAAATAAGCATTTTGTTTGAACCCAAATGAAATATTTTATTTCACTTTAATGTCCTTCATTTACTTGCAAAATAGTTCTAATGTAAATTTAGATCAATTTTTAAGCAGAATAACATTTTTTAAAGTTTTTAAAATGTCAAAATAAGCCACTTAGAGTGTTTTGCAACTCTTTTCCAGGGTTATTTTTTCCTCATGTTGAATCAGCTCCATAAATTTGACACTATTTACAAATAGTTACAGACACTTTCGTTCTGCATTTCCTGGCTTGTAAAACAGACGACCTTTTCTGACAGGCGCTGTGTACAAAGTCAGACATTTATTCTAGATTTCATTTTGTAGCCTTTTATTTCTTTTATTTTTCACCATTCATCAATCTACTGGAAGCATCTGGAAGCCTAAAAGCTTTCCAGATCTGACCTTTTGGTTCAAGAGGCCTCCCAAACCCCATCACTTTCTCCTTTGACCAGCCCAAGGTAGGCTGGGTGCAGTGGCAAGTCTTGATCTCTAAGGAGATCAGCACCCTCTACTCCGAGGATGTCCGCAAGGTCTTCTGCCCTGACTGGATGTTAGCTGGATCTGAAAGGGCTCTGACAAAGTTTTATGTGACCTGGCTGAGGGCAGCACTAATCTTCGTTTCTCAGATTCGCTTTTGCAAGTGGCCAGACCACATCTGCTCCAAATGCAGTGCCAAAGATAGCTTGCAGCTGCCTGCAGAGGATCAGGTGAACATACTTTCTTAAACCCTGCTCTGGTGAATGAGGGTGAGGGAGCAGGTACCATGAGTAAACCAGATTTTATTCTACTTCTAAGACACAGAAAAACATCCTCTGAACAGGCATAAGCAGCAGATGTGGTGATCATAAGTGCCTTGGGATCCAGAGAGATATTCTGCCTTACTAGAAGCGTGTGCTTCTCCGGGAGCTGGCTCTGCTCCACTGGTTGTATCCCTGTCCAACTGATGTAACTGATAAACTGTATTGATATAATTCCCTCTAATCTTTGTCAGTAGATATCAAAGCTTTTAACAGTATCAGTATCCTTGTTTTAAATTCATGGAGACAGAGCCTCCAAGAGGGAAAGTGACTTGCCGATACAATTTTGGCAGAACTGGAAGCTGAACTTGTGAGTCCCATTATGGTGCCCTAAGCACCAGTTAGCCTTTTTAGCTCTGCCACAGACTATTGTGGTGTTATTATTGCCACACTCGGTTATGGTCTTATAAAGAGTATTTTGTGACCTAACGAATGGTTTGAATGTGTCTATCAGTTTTCACATTTCAAGGCAATGACCGCTTTAAAATGAAGAATATATTTCAGGTTTTTAAGCAGGATAGGCTCAAGTTTGATTTCCTACCAGCTTTATGCCAACTTGCATTGACTTTTGCAAAGTAACTCATGATTTACTATGGAGAGAATGGGAACAGGATCAAACCTACTGGGTGAATGGTTTTTAAATTTCTTGTTTTCCCTTCCTTGTCTTTCAGTGCCTATTTTGTTAACCTCACGTTTTAAAGTAACTGTAGTTATATTTTCTGAAATCCACTATGGGATATATTCTACTCTGAATGTATACACATAACTTTTCCTAATACTAGTGGAAGTCATGAACATGTACTGAATAATACAATGCAGTGTGCATAAATCCTATGGGGAATCCAAGTCCTGACTATGAGAAAAAGAAATCACAGTATTTCAAAATGCCAATTGTAACATTGCAATGAGTTCCAGGCACATGTTTGCCAATAATGAATGGAGGGGTGCAGATACGATATTGGAACTGTCTCCTGCAGAGTGGTATCATATATAATCATACATACTGTCAGCTTGCTTGATTATGTTCAGGATTGCAACCAGCTCACTCAAAAACAGAAGAGAATTTCTTATGTCCCCCAAATTTAATTTTCATGAGGGATGTATGGAGGAATTTAATCAGTGATTACAGCAAGGGAACAAAAGCTCCTGTATCTATATTTGCATAATAAACACACCTTCGTGAATTCCTTTTAGAAAGACAATCGCACATTCAGATATATTCACTTTCTTAACTTAGAAAAAAAAACATATGCAGTGTTAAATCTTTATTCTATCATTTTAATTCATTGCCACAGTGTTTCATTTAATGTACAGAAGCAGCCCACATTACTAATTATCTTAATTTTGTCAAATCCACGATCACAATTCAATCATTAATCAATATATCAGAACCTCACTCCATTAGCTGTTGTTTGTAACAGGGCATCTCCATTGATTAGGCTGTAGATTTTTTATGGGTCTTGTTTTATAAATTGAACCTAGTCAAGTAAACATAACATTTGGTAATAGTCTTCATAGCAACTGTCAAAATGACTTATTGTTTTTCCAGTCCTGCATTCCTTCAGAATTAATAATACCTTTGTGCCCTTTATAACACTTATTATTAAAGCTATAAAAGTTCTCTATGTTTAATGAGTGGATGTTTCATTATATGTATGGTTTGCTTGACAGACTGAAAATTTTTCTAATCTGTTTCTCTTTTCCTCTTGATTGAAGGATTGTAAATATGCAATTAGCAGCTGGAGGAGAAGTAAAAGCAGAAAATGTCAACTGTCAAGTAGCTCCATTGAAAGACACATGATGCTTCAAGCTAAGACAGAAAGACAAAAGCATCTACCAAAAAGGATGAAGGTTGCAAAATCTCTGTTTAAACATTCCATTAATCTCTTCCATGAAATAAATAAAGTCAATACATCCAGGAATGAGGAATTCACTATCAAAACTGCAGTTTAGTTTTGTAATAAAGCTCTGTGTGGTAATGCTATACCCCATTGCCAGTAGACATTCTGGATCCCATCTATGTTATAATTCATAACATATAGCCCTTTATGGCTGGCCATATCACAGTAACGTTATCGATTTCCCAAGAATATACATGCGAAGAGAGTGTAATGCATCATGGTACTCTAGAGCATATTTCTCTTCTAGACCTAAACTTCTAGTTCTGCTTGCAAACAGATTTCTTTTAAGAAGTCCTCTGGACAAAAACCTGGATACACCTTGGCTCTCATATGCAATGGCTGACTGTACTTTAGTCCAGTACTGTGAGAGAGGAATGCTGAAAGGAAGCAAGAGGGACATATAGAGACATTTGTTTTCATTGACAAGCCAAGAAAAACTGCTGCAACACGTTATATTTTAAAGCCCTATAAAAGCTTTAAATAATTACAGAAGACTGAATTCTCTGGATGTTCCTGGTTATCCATATCAGTAAGAGAGGTTCATTGTGAGACAAAATGAACAGAATAAGGCTGGTTTTAACCTACAAAATTAAAGACTTTGCCAAGCCAAGCTATGCAGAATTATGAACTCTTGCCTGGACAGCTGCCCTGTTAGACTGTCATATTAGCCCAGGATTAACCTTCATGTGTTTTCTCAGAAGCAGCTACCATAGAGGTCCTCAGGGTTTAATGCTGTGAAACAAATGGTTGTTCTATGTGTGGCTAAATAATATAGGGTTGTGGGAATAATCTGCCTATGAACAGTTACAAAAGCTTTTGGTGGCTTTCTGGCCAAGAGACTAGTGTGACTCAATCCCTTTCCCCGTCTTCTTCATGTATTTTCTTATAACTTTTTAAAAAGTAAATAAGTGCTTTTATTGTCTCACATCATAGCAGATTTTCACATTCTACTGGTCATACATATTCAAGTTTATTCCAAGTTTTCATAGTTCTTAACATTTTAGTTTTGTCTGTCATACAACAGCTACCATGTCTGTTATGCTTTAGGTATATAATCTAAAAATGGCATGTATATTCTGTCATCCAACAGGATGACACCTAGAGAAATATCTCAAAAAGCATCTGTACAATGTTAGACAGCTATGGTATTGATCAAAACAGAAACAGGTCCACTGATGGTGTCCCCATTATGTTAAAATAAAATTTATTCCTGGAAATCCCACTGATGATTCTTTGGTGATTCAGCTGTTTCGCATGGGTAGGACAGATGAAACTGCTGAGCAGTCTCGTGTGCCACAGTGTCCCTGAGGCGCGTCTGTAAGAAGCAGAAGCACGCTGCTGTAGGTCTGTGCACCAGCTCTGCTCCGCTCTGCTCCCAGGGTGCTTCACTAGCTTGATCACAGCTTCTGACAGAGCTCCATGGTAATACATGTGTTGGCTTATAGCATGGAGCATGTGATAGCTGACACAACAGAGAAGGCACTTTGCAAAAGGATTCTTTAAAAAAAAGCAAAACCCAGAGCAATTAAAAGTTTCTTGACCTATGTAAAATTCAAAATACCTGTCAGAAAGTGTCTTACTTTTCTCAGGACTTATTTCCCTCATATTACTCAAACTCTGAGTAGCAGGAATCTGGTTTGATGAACTAGTTACCACTTAGCAAAACACAGTCTTATGGTTAATTATATGACACACTAAAGAAATAAAATGGGACAGAATTGTAATCTGGTTGGGTCCAAATTATCTGGGGAAAACCATTAGAAGAGAATCAAGCAGGAACAGGTTGTCAGGGGCTGGCGAAGGCTGGCCAGGAGCAGGAGCCAGGTGCCGGCAGCCGAGCACTGTGACAAGGCTGGCCGAGGCAGTGGCCTCACCGACAGGGACACCATCCCACCGCCCTGAGCGGGACAGGTCTGGGGATGGCAGCCAGGGTCCCCTCAGTAGGGCCAGGGTATTCCTGCTTCCTTCACCAGGTGGCCATTGAACCAGAAAGAGGAAAGACCACTGGCTCCACACCTTGCGTGAGCTAACCAGAAGTTGACCTAGTTAATATCAAACAGAAGAATTAACAAAGTCAGGACTATAAAGGTGGTTCTAGGTTTCAGCAGGGAAAAATCTGCAAATTAGTTAACAAAGTCTGCTGGACTGAGGAGTCCAGGAAGTTGTATGCAGAGAGAGCGCGGTATTTCTTTAGGATAAGGTGCTAAATTATCAGGGTTTGTACCCAAGCAGTGGGAGAAATGGGAGGGATTACACAGTTATTTCGGTAAATGATCACCTGGGAAAGTTATTAGTAATAAGGAGAAATCGTGCAAGAAATGAAAAAGGCCTGAAGCAAAGGTCAAACCAGAGGTCAAAAAATACAGGCCTTTAGCGAGAAATCCCGCAAGTTAAGCTGACTTACTTTCCAAACAAATAGCAAAAAGTTCTGTATAGGTATAGCTAACACTCCCAAAGAAAAAAAAGACAAAGGACCGCTGCCTTGCAAAGTGGGCTAGAGATTAAAGAAGATCTAACTGTACCCTGAAAACTAACTGAATAGCTCAAACTGATCCTCAGTAAGAATGGTACCATTTACTATAAGGATATACTTACTTTCTTAAGAAGTATCTCCCAAGCAGTCACAATTTCAACAATCTGGAAGCGACACTAATTTCTGTGCCTCAAGGTGTAAGTCTATTGTTAGTTATTAAAGATTAGGAAGAAATCCAGTGCTGATTGGTAGATTACTCCCCATTTGCTTCTTGTTTTTGCTGTTTGTTACTAAGCGTCAGACACTGGCCCTTCTTAAAGCCAAAACCAGATATACTTCAAATTAGTGCAGCAAATCCCACATAACACTTAATTACTTTGTTTAGCATTACTTAAACAGGCCTATTAAGCATGCAAGTAAAACATTATCCTGTCTGAGAGGCAATAGCAAATTTGACATACTCTATAGACAGATGGGAGTTTATTTGTGTGCAGAATTATTATCTTTGCAGTCCAGCTTTTATTTTTAAAGAAAGATTTCTGTTCCTGAATGGAAGACTGGATCGCTCCACTTCCCACAGTTCATATTGCCTGTTTCCTTAAAGAAAAGAGAAAAGTCTGCAGAGGAATCCAACTTCCACCAAATTCTCTGGAGACTGTATTCTCCATCAATCAGTCTCTTTCACGTAACCTGTGACTTTGACAAGCTATTTTGGGATTGTTTCTAGGATCTCGTTTTAAAACACCAAGTGAATAAATAGGAAAGTGGGCTGAAAAAAATGAGAAATAGTCTAAAATTACACCAGAAAGGATAATATTTTGTCTTTCAATGCAGTTTTTCTTCTCAGGATCCCAGGGAAGGGACATCATCAGCTGAGCATCTGAACGGACGTCAGAGTCCCAGCTCTGCTCGTGATCGCTGTGCCCGGGACTGGCAGGCTGGGCAGTGGACCCTTCCCTTCTCCAGAGCACTGTCACCTCCATCCCTGCTCCCCTTGTGCTAGTCAGACATTTGCACTTTGTCTCTCCTCCTCTCCTTCTGCCAGAATTCAGACAAGCAGGGAAGAACTGGTAAGAAAAAGGGTTCAGAAGAAAAGAAATACTTTCCATACCACAGAGAATTTATTCAAGAATTAAAGGATTTCAGGGTCAGATTTCAAAATTCTGGAGTCATTCTCCAGAAGAAGAGATATTGGATTTGGCCAAAAGATTATATACATTTTTTTTTTTTTTCTAAAAGAACACCCAATTTTTCAATCTACTGAATTTATGGATTGCACCACTCTATCAGTACAATGTAGGGACAGGAAGTAATCCTTGTCTCCACCTCAGATAAAACATTTGTGCAAAAATTCCTTCTAGACAGTTTTCCTCTTCATTTTTTTCCTTTTCATCTCTATTCCTTTCCTCTTTTTTTCCTCCCAGAAGATGGAGCCAGTTTTGCCCACCTAATCAATCACATTTGAATGAGTAATTTTAAGGGCATTTAATTTAAAACTCTGTTAGATAATCTTGCTTAAACCAGGGGAAACAAATGTACAGGACTGGAAGAAGGACCTAATTGAAACTAGAAAAGGAAAACAGTGTGATTATAGGATTCCAAAATGCCTGACTACCAAAGATATGAACATGAAACAAAATGCCCTTTGTTTGACTCTCCATTGAGTGTTACCGCCAACATTGCCAGAACCCCCATTATTATTCATAAACACAATTCTCCAGAACACCATATAACTGTCATACAAGCAATACGGATTGTATTGTGTCACAAGCAATTTTCTTTTTCTATAACATCTTGGCACAAACTTTCTTTGTCCCTGGCACTGATGCCCATTTTCCTACAAATATATGTGGAGCAAAAATGAAACCAACACCTGTAGCCACTCATACACTGAGCTTTCACAGCTGCAACAACCACATGCCAACCTCCAGAAAAGGTCTTTCCCAGGAGTGGCTGTGAGTTTGGGGCTGATGGGTTCTCAACTGCCTCCTTTGTTTTTGGTTAATCCAGTGCTCATGAGATACCACCATCAAAGGCAAACACTACTCATGTATTGATAACCTTGGTACTCAACTATCCAAATTCATCAAGCTGTGTACTTGGTAAGGGGGAGAGAAGAAAGTCATTATTTAGCTATTTAAAAATGACTTAAATCAGTTCCTACCCACCTTTCTGAAAAG
The DNA here is from genome assembly GCA_013389945.1 of Fregata magnificens. Taxonomy (NCBI): domain Eukaryota; kingdom Metazoa; phylum Chordata; class Aves; order Suliformes; family Fregatidae; genus Fregata; species Fregata magnificens. Next base: position 28,433 of record WAAD01029214.1, on the reverse strand, counting down.
ACTTCAAAAGCTTTAGGAAATGGATGACAGTCAGTGACAAGACCAAAACCATATGAATTTTTTGTCTGACACTTACTGAAGTGTTGACAGCCCAAGCCAGATGAAGTTGTATTATATTTAATGCAGATGTGTCTTTCACTTTAAAAGAAACAGCTGCTTTTAATTTAAATTTGATTTACAATGGAGTCAGAAATTATCAAATGCCATTCCCCATTCACGTCCAGCCCCCACAGGAAGCAGTATCAGATAAAACCCATGCGAGGTGGTATTCTTTGCTAATGCTGGCTACATATGGGGGAATGTAAGGAAAAGTGAGAATGGTAGACAAGGAATCAGGACACAGCGAGAACAGGCTATATGTGAAGCTAAACTTTCATAGGATGATAACCAAAGACTATGTGAGCTCATAGAGCATAAGATCAAAGGTCTATCTAGCCTGGTATTATGTCTCTAGTAGAGGGCCAGATACTAAGAAATGACTGTGAAAATCAGAGTTAGTGGGGAGGGATCATTCCCCTTCCCAGTTTGCAAGACTTATGATTTATGGTCTTCTTGAGCCAAAGAACCATCCAGGCCATGGTCTTTAATCCTGTCATTAACTGATGGTAGAAATACCGTAGGATTTTTTATATGAGTTGATCTATAACAAAGCATTCAGATCTACAGTCTACAATTTTAAGCTTTCTTTAAATCTCAGAGTTTTTGCCTGTGACCTGCAACTCAAGGCCCTTCCGCAAAGAGCTGTTAAAAATAAGGCAATAAGAACAACAGCTACAGGTCATTACCCTGTATATTACCCTGCAAAAGTAGCTGATTTCTACTCTGTCATATTGTTGTCTTCTTCTCGCTGAGTATTGTTTACTTAGATTCCAAATGCCTAGCACGAAAGACACTTTATTTTCTATTATATCCCTAACCCACTTCTGTTAGTACAAATAAAATAATAACCGAAAAGAACAAGGAGCCCAAATTCCACTCCAGTTCTTTGTTCAAAGATTAAAAAGAGATCAGTTAAAAACCATGACTGATCTCTCTGATATACCAAAGCAGGGATATCTGGATCCAGGGTTTTAATTCTAAATCAATTCATCTGCTTTCTTTTTTCCATGTTTCAGCATGCAGTCTCATTCTGATTTATATTTACACATTGGAAAATAATATAATTAAATGCTTGTTGAATTAACACTTGATATTTACAGAGCATGTTTTATCAAGGCAGTCTTGAAAATATGCCACAAACTTTTTTGATTGATGACATATGCTAAATAAATGAAACTTTGCTCATCTGAGTAAATAAAGGAGAAATGTTAAATTTTTTGAAATAGTAGGTGTTGTGAGTGAAAATATGTATAGTCCATCAAAAAGGAAAACAAAACCAAATTTGTTCTGCCATTAAAAGAATGCAGATATTGTAGTAAAATGAGTGAAACTGAGTAAATTCACTCACTGCTTCTTACTAATGAACACTGAACAAAAGTGAACATAAAGTTACACAAATAGTCTAATCATAAACACTTTGCTTTGTGACAGAATTCCATGAATCTAGGAAGAATATTTCAGTTTTAATCTTTGCTGTTCCTGTGTTCACCTTACATGGTAAAACTGATGATAAAAGGAGCAGTACTACTCAGAGTATGGAAAAATATTTTCAGTTTACTGCCAGCAAGTGACGAAAGTAGAATTGTCAATAAAGACTAGGAGCTTTAAGCTTAAAAGTTTCAGAGAAGCCTAATAGTCTTTGGCCTATGCAGCTAATTTCTGTTGAATTTCAGTGGAAGCTGCGCACTAGTTGAAGTCACTCACTGTTTTGCATTAGCAAAATATTTTATTTTTTACTGATAGAAACTTATTCTACTGTTAAAATGATGATGCTTCTGAATGCAAATCTTTGAGTAGACAAGTTAACGTTTATATGTGCCTCGAAACCTGTGTTTTCTCAGAGAAATTATTACATTTTACCTTGGAACAAACCTAGAAAATACATGCCAAAACCATCAGAAATTGTGTATAAATATTTGCAGAATAAAAAGAAGTTATTGTCATAGTAACTTGGGTCCCAAATTTGCAGACCTACTTATACTGATATAACCCAGAGACACTCCATTCTCTGCCAGGTAATCCACGACATTGGTGAAATGCAAAATAAGAATTTAGCCCAGGGACCTCAAATTCATTTTTAATCCTGAATCAACCTTTAAAAATCTCATGCAGAGGAGAAGTATAGCTCAACAGAAATTACATTTTACATTTCATGCAAACTTGCTTTAAACAAATCAGAACAAGTAATGTGTCTGTTGAATAAGTTATTTTACATTTTGGTACATCTTAAGACTGACTAATATGCAGGGAAGAAGTTTTGGCACTTTGGTGAAAGCTTTTTCGTTATATAAGATGAGCAGCATTCCAGTGCAGAATACTCTATTCATCTATTGTACTCCCAAACCCAGGAAGTAGTTGCTGATAATGATTTTAGATGAGGCTTTATCAGCCTCATTTTGTAACAGTTCTTCATTCATAAACAACGGCCACAGATTGAACAACAGTGAAAGCTGGAAGAAAAGAAAATATTGCTGAATCGTCAAATTCTCTAATAGTTGGAAGGGGAAAAATTTGAAAAAGTGGTGCTGCCTTGACAGCACTAGAATAATTTCTTTTCAAAAGAGCAAAACCCTTCAGAAGTAATAAAAACAAACCCACAACCAAAGCACAGGTTCTTTGTGACCCGATTATGAAACAGCCCTGTACTTACCTGCACTCCAGCTTTCACAGAGATAAGAGTTTCAACCTTCATGGGCTGACAGAGACTGATGGTCCAGAAAGGAGCCTGAACAAGTTGTACACAGAATCTGGAATGCAGCGAGTTTAACATTAATAAAATGAAATCCTTTTCACTGAATATACAATTGGCCCTTTGAACTCATTGTTGTGTATTTTTTTAGCCAGGCTTGCTATACTCACATAAGGCTGAGTGTGTAACAACCTTATAGGAGTACCCAGCTATCAAAGCCAAGATTTAAGAAGACAAAGTTATCCAAACCCTCAATCATTCATTGAGGAATAATTAAGAAACTCTCCTTGCTACCTAATTATTTCCCAACAATTTAGCTCAGGATTTCACATGTTTATCTATGAATCAGCTGAACGATCTGATATGGTTACTGCTGGAAATAGGAAATTGGATAGATGGACTAGTGATATGTTTCTGTGTGCAAGTCCCTGTGTTCCTGGGTTCTTGTTTCGTATCTGAGCAGCATTCACGACGCAGTCAATGCAGGCTCTTCACTTGGGTGCTTTGAATGACCATCTGGAGCCTCTGTAGACTCAAATCAGATGTCTAGAGCTGGGCATTGCACTACACACTTATGTTAAAACTGTCTGTATTTCGTNAATAAAGAAGACAAAACTGACTAGTTTCCTGCCTTCCTTTCTGGTAAGAAAATTTTGGATCAAGCTGAAAGTGAGACATGAAGTTTAAATTAGACACAGAGACACCAGAGCTAGAAAAATCCAGTAACTACAGTCATGATTTGACTTGATATAATGTGTTTTCAAGTTTACAGCCATGGGATTTCCACTTCAAAATAATGGGAAAGAAAGTGGATGCAAAGAAATTTAACTGTAGGAAGCTGCCAGAAGAGCTACAGTTTGATGGTGTTTTCCCCAGAGAGAGTGCTCGTATCATAGTGAAAATATAGAGCAGCAGTCCTGTAAATGTCAGCAAGGCCAGATACCATTAGAGATTTATACTGAGAGACAAAGCTGTTTTCCATTTAATTTGGAATTGAATTCAAAAGCAGCCAATTTAGATCTTTGATTTGAAGTGTTCTTTCAACGTCAAATCCCATTAGAAAATTAGGACCTGATTCTCATTTGTATGGGAATATAAATGAGAATGTACGACATTTGCAAAGGAGAAACTATATCTATGACAACACTAAGGTTTGGGATTTTTTTTTTTTCACTGTTCTAGAGCAGTCTGAACTGGACTTCACAGAGATGAGAATCATACCCCTGAAAAGCCTGAAACCTTCAGGAGTGGGAGCATAGATACATACTATGGAGCTAAAGCAATCTGAGCTGAGAGATAGAGTTAGGCTGTTACCTTAAGCTGTGCTAGAAACAAGTACTAGGTATAAACATTCATCCATGTCTCACACTTTCTCTTAAGAAAACTCCTCTCACATGAGTAAGATCTCTAGTAGCAACCATAATGGAGATAATTTTGTGAAGAACCTCAGCTATATTCTGACAAATTCAATGGATATGGAAGTGGATTGCAGATGGGGTCAAAACCATACAGGAAAACAAAGTAAGTATTCTTTTTTAGTTCAGGGATAAAATGTGGACAGCTGTGATTTGGCCTAATATAATGGCATCCAGGCTTGAAGAAAACTTTTGAAGCTAGTACACACAGTAGTATGCTTTCTCCATAATAAATGTTACTAACAGACCAGTAAAGTTTCTCAGTGGTACAAGCAACAGGAATCATCAACCTGAACAGGCCACTTGCAAACTGACTGAGAGACTGACCCTTGTTTGAAAG
>WAAD01029214.1:4036-23840 GCA_013389945.1 Fregata magnificens | reverse complement strand
ATGCAAAGCAATCAACAGGAAGCCTCACAGACACTTGTAGCAGAAACCTGAGGAACAGCTAAGAGTGAAAGAGCTTCTGGGCAGAGACTTGTTCAAGAAGAGGCTTGGAATGAGGAAGGAATAAATTGGCTCCCCTTGCTTCATCCCTGCTGTCTGCAGAGAACTTGAACCTGAATAAACAGATGGCACCATAGAAATGCAAGTCCTAATCTGAAGTGGAAGCAAATTGCAAACCTCTCACTTCCCTCCCCAGCCTCAGTGGCTACCCCTGGGTTAAAAGGGATACCAATGATGAAAACAGATGAAGAGAAATTTAACTGTATTAAAGATTTCTGCTGTGCTAGTGCCATATTAATTGTTTTGGGTGGCATTCATCCCTTTTTGAAATTTTCTGTATCTTTTGGCAGTTAGATAGCATTTCAGCGGAAGTTTAATCTCCCACTCAAATTATGTTGCACATACACATGAAGTACAGCAGTGGGGCAATGCAAAAAGTACACTGTCTTTGGTACCTGGTACTGTGTGTATAATTATTTACAATGAGTAAGCAATTTCCTTCAGGTCAGACATGCAGAAAACTTCTTATATTTGTGAAGATAAAGACAGTGATCTTTGTTACTAGTATGAGTAGTAGCTTATTTTACCTAAAGTAAAAAATAACACCAGCAGTGGAGAACTAAACAGAATCAGATAAAGGAATACATTCTGTATTAATATTTTTCTAGGGTTTTTGGAGGTGAGAAATGCAACCTTCTTTTTAAGTGTGGTTTCTTTTGTCTCTGCTTATGCATTTGGTGAACACAGAGTTTCAGAACTCATCTTTTTATAGGAAACATCATTTAGTGATTAGGCTAAAACAACTTTCTCAGGACCAGGAGGTCCATGACGCAGTACCTCTGCAGAACTGGGCTTTGTGATTTGCTTCTTGTCTTTTGCAGGCCAAACTGTAATCATGAATCTGAGACCTTCCAAACACCCAGAAAACTCTTCTGAGGATTGAAATAATTGTCAGAGAAAGGTCTCTGTAACTAACAGCCAAATTCATCCCTGTTGTAACTTGGTTGGAGTCACTCAGTCACAGCTGATTGTTTATATGAAGCAGATAGTGTAGCTGAATGAGATCTAAGGGCATAGAGAACAGCTGGAGAAGCTGACTATGAGAAGCTCTTTTTATCTGGATGCTAGTTTCTCCTCAAGAAAAAAACCCAAAAGTAGTATTATACTATATACCCAAGTCAATACTGTCTAGCATTTTACTTCATTTCAACACGAAATTAAATTTATTGGCTAAAAGGAAAGTATTACAAAGCAAACCGTTATTCTGTGTCTCTGATGCTGCCCCTAGCCTTCTTGCTTGTCATGCCTCCATCTTTTTAGAGCTGTTTGAGTTCATAGTCATCAAAAGGACATGAAAGGTGGTAGATGAACTGTTTTGCAGGGTTATAAGAAAACTGGCTTATTAGGAGCTATTATTTTCTATACTGAGAAAAAAAACCAATGTTTTTTAGTCCTCAGAGGATCTAATTGATGTCTTTGCAAATTGTGTTGCAAACACAGTAAGTTGCAGTGCAGGGGGAAATTCTGACCTCATTGAGGCCTAGGGGAAACTCCGAAGAATTTGATGGGGTCATGATTTCATGTGTCATGGCTATCTTAGGCTTTCTGCACTATACAAAGCTAGACCATTAGCGTAAGGCTGCCTCAGACTTTGTAACTTCTTGTGCCTCACTTTACCAATGGATCCATACAGAAGCAATCATGTTATTGTAAGGAGTATCTTGTGTGTTTGCTGTAGAAGGATGCTGTTTGCTTATTCACTGACACCTGTGAGTGTGAACAGGACCTGAAACCAGATGATGAGTGTGTGAAGTCAGCCAACGTAGAAAGAAGCTCATAATATATATCTGTTATCAGAGTGGTAGCAAATGTTTTATGCTTATAACTTTTAAGTGTGCTAAGAAAACTCCTCTACAGCAAATACAGTACTATGGCTGCTACTTCTCAACAATGTTCTGCTTTGAAGGATCTGTCCTTTGAATAAGGACAGATGTCAAGAAGACATGAAATTGCAGGCAGAGAAAAATAATTTACACTGGTATAAAGCAATGTTCCATTTTGCCACAGCAAGTACTATGCACTTCATGCTAACAGGAAGTATGTTAAGAGAAAGACAAACAATAAAAATGCTTCTAATGGATTTATTATTGTAAACATACATGCATTATATTCAAACACTCAGTATAACTTACTTACTGCCACAGGCCAATTAGATCATCTCCAATCACATGTGGAAAGAGCTCAAGCTAATCTAATTTGCCCAAGAATGCTCCATTTATTTCTGGGTTTCTGATGTTTTTATACCATTAAAAAATGATCACTAAACATGCCCTCCAGTATGGAGCCTCTGTGCACTCAGAAATGCAAGTTCAGAGGACCATCCTTCTAGCAAAACAGTGGTAACTGACTGTACTTCTAAATTATGTTGCTTAATGGTCAATAGACATCTGGTGCTAAATAGGTAACGCTTGGTTCTACACCTGCAAAGACTGCTACTAACATTCAATTGCAGGTAACGTCAGCTGCTTACTGTTTATCAGAGGAAGAAAAAAAAAAAAACCACACCAGCCTTAATTTTCTTAGTTCTGTGGCTTTTGACATGTGGCAACACTGATCTTCTTTATAGTGGACTGAATGACTCAGGAATTTTAGTTCTCAGGATCTTTCAGTTCTAAGTTATTTGTTACGCATTCAAACCCCAAAGTGTATGACAAATAATCTGAGGCTATAGTATCGTAAGACTGTGCAAAAAAAGGGAAAACCAGAAAACAGTGCATGAAGAAAAGTCTGCAGCGGTATTTGGTGTCTTTGCTTATTTTGTTACAAGAAGGGTTAGCTCCATAGTGAAAATGACAATGGAGAAGACATTGGTGCCATTTTACTATACTGTCCTTAAATGCATGGATATTTTATAGTTGAAAATTTTGTTATACTTTATGAAACATCTAGAGAGTGCTCACAATTTGACAAACACATCTAATTCATAGGCAAGGGGTACATATCACTGTGTTACAAGTTGAAGGCTTGGGTCTTATGACAGGAAACATTTTGTTTCTTCATGTTTCAGATGGGTTACATTATCTCATTATTTCTTTCTAGTGGCATCAGAGTTTATCATATGGATCAAGTTAGCCCTAACAGTCTGTTTCTCCTCCTTGTCATTTTCACTAGAAGCATTCAATCAGTATACTCACACAGTCTGAAGCACTAAGTTAAAATTGGGTTCTGTTTTTTTTCTTTCCATTGTATTTCTTTTAACTTAATGCGTGTATTTCACTGTCATTGGGGAGCGCCATAAACATCTAGAAGACTCCTACGCAAGTTTGTCTAAATATTTTCTTGGTAAAACCAAGACTGGGACTGTATCCATCAAAAACCAGCAATATTCAGTGCCATGTAAGCCTCATTCAGGCAGTGTTCTGCAGCTGTAGTTGTAACTGCATTAAATGTCTTAAATAAAACTGTACTTTTCCCTGGAGTGATTGAAGTAAAACATAATATTTTAGTTATATACTGTATCTCATATGAAATGTAATGATCTGAACTTACAGTATGTTAAAACCCTTTGTCACAGCACAAATTGAACAGTAGGTAAGGTCTAGTGTATGTTACAGGACATTAAAATGAGCATTCAACCAAAAGCAAATCATAAGCTGACTCCACCATAAATCTTGTGCACCCCTGGTGGCTATTAAAATTCCACCAAAATTTCACATGCTAATGATGTGATTCCAATCAATCCAATTTATCAACCTTGTGGGCTGATTACAGCTACCACACCATTATGATTAACTCGTTGCTGCTGGAAGTAGGATTTTGCAAAGTGCAACACAAAGCGGAAGCTTTGGCTTGCTTAACACTGAGAAGTTAATAGGAAACTATAAACTTTAAGAAAAACTTTAGGCCAGTTCATAAAAATCTCTGTGTTCAGTAAAGACTGATCCCTCTTTCTCTACATTTTTAAGCATTCATCTGCTCAAGCAGCCAAATAATTTATACTGTAACCATTTTCAAATGACATTCATATATACTCTTTAAAGCTAGGAGTTTCTTATCCATCCCACTCCCACTTCTTCTGCTTTGGACTTCAGTCTCCCCTTTAACAAATCAGGGAGGTGTCCATTTACAGACAGGGGGAAACAGCTCCATTAATCACAGAAAAGGATTCTTTATGTAGAAAAAAAGCATGCTCCACACTTTTTCCACATAAAGAAGTGATATTCATGTGGAAATGGCCTGAATTAGTTTTTATGAATAGGGCCCTTGGTGACTAATTCTTTTCTGGGGAGGGTAATAGGCAAATGTTATCCAGATGCATTCCTCTGGAATTATTCCCAGTTTCTGGAAGTGAAAACTACTGTACCTGTAGTACAATACAGGGCAGTCAGTGAAACTTGATATCAGCATAAATAGTGCAACAGTGTACCCTTCACTTCTTGCCATTGCTATAAAAATCTGATCTGTTGTAAACATCTACCAAATGACCTTCCAGTAATTCAGTAATACCTGTACCTATTCACACACAGATCTGTGTATGGGAGGCGAAAGTAACTCTGGGAGATTGTAATCCACCTCAACAACTGAGTCAAACAAAGCTCTTTCACGTTTGAAAACTTTCTAACTCTGACCAACAAAGGGAAAGATGAGAAAACGAATCTTTACTTATTCTATTTAAGGCAATTTTTAGGATGGACTCATCATACCCATCCTGCTTAGGTGAGTGCAGTAATTTAGGAGTCCAACACTACAAATAATCACAATGATGCTAACAAACAAAAATGCTCCTGCAACACCCTTTTTACAGTTTATTCACTGCATACTACCTTTCAGACATAAAGGTCAAAATACTTTAAAGAAACACTGACCGGTGTTATTCTCAAGGCATGGACATAGGGCAAGAGGATGTGAAGTGACTTGCACAAGCCATTCAGCAAACATCTCCAGTGGCAGCGTCAGGGTTTTACAAAGTTAAGCATTAGTAAATCCTTAACAAAGAGTTCTAAGTAAAGACCAGCCTCTCAGTTTGTCTCCAGTGCAGAGATAAGTGGCTTCTTGTAACTGCTGGAACAGTTTGAAAATACTCCTTCAGAAGTGAGAACAAACACAGTGGTCATAATGCACTGTCCAGCTGTTTGCCAAGTGAAATAAGAAAAATCTCATATTCCTGGTATAAGAAAGCCTATTTTTAACCCTACAAGGTTTATTTGTTCATATGTATTTTGATATTTCCTTGTAACTACAAAGCAAGGTGAGACACCCTGTATGTATTTTATATCCTGTCAGTCCAACGGAGACTATGCTTCAATAGTATGTTTGATGGTCTACATGACATACACTGGAATATTATATAAGATACAAAGGTGAAGGAAAAGTAGATTCAGTATTAGCTACCGATAAAGACGGTAAGATTTTTGCATTGGTTGTTCTCTGAAGCGTAATCAAGTCTAGAAGCCAACTATGAAGATTTCAGTATCCAGCTGGGAAGGTGGTCTGATTTGGATCCCTCATGGGTCATTTCTGAATATTGTGACAGTAAGAATTTCTAGACATTTGGAAAGGGTGCTGACTAGTGCTAGTCAGCTACCCAATATCTCTGGGTTGAAAAAGGTTGCCACTTAACCTTGCAATATACGTTAAAATACTGTTGACAGATTCAAAAAATTATATTAATGGATGAAGAGACTTGTGCCAATATTCTCTCCTGTGGATTTCTGCAATAAGTGATTGGGAAAGTGGACAAAGCAAAAGGAGGTATTACCAATGCAAGGATAATGACAATACTTGAGTACCCATGCATCGTGTTCCTTCTATTTTTTTAACGGAATGCAGCGCTGCACTGAGAACAGTCCCATTATAGATGATCTGCACCTGTACTGAGAAGTATGATCATACTTCCCTATTTTTCACACCATCTTAAAATTAATAGGCAATCTGCTGAGTACAGTGTTTTGGTGTTGTCTATCATCTCCATTTATATGACTATCAGCTAGGTATCCACACGACAATTTGAAAGCATCCAGCTGCATTTATTACTACCTCCAGGCATCCTCTCACGCCTCCACAAAACACACTGATCACCCTCTGCAAGAAATGATACTTTTATCTCTCATTATCCAAACCGCAAAGCAGCCTTTAAACATTCCCTGTCACATATATATGCTTTCACCAGAGAACCATCTTCTTGCTCTACACCCAAGCATAGGTTTTCCTTCACAAAATGTAATTAGGTTAAGGCCCATCATTAGTAATATTAAGCTTCATATTTCTGTCGTATTTAAGGCCCCACAACCTACCCGTTATAATCAGGCACCTTTAGAAAGCCGGTACCTCTACTTTTTTAACAGCTTGTAATTGCTTCCAGTAATTTGTGAGATATTGGATTGCTATTTCTATACATGAGTAGTTATTTGGGTTAAGAAACTCTTTTAGGCACTTTTTAGAAGCTTCTAAAATGTATCGGTGGCTCTTCTAATTGTAGCCATTAAAAATTTTTGCCTACCTCCGTAACTGGTAGAGAGGTATGGGAATTTCCAGGGGCTGTTTCACTGCATTTAAGACAGGTATCTAAGATCAGTCTATTTTTTTTTGAGATATCGCGCTTTCTCCACTGCCTATAGAAAGAAAATAGGCAACCATCTTATAGTGGAGGCTTACCTTTTAGACTGCTGCATTTAGGGAAAACCCGCTGTTAGGGCCCACCTTGCTCTCTCTCAGGCTTCTTGGTGAGTCCTATAGAGGAGGAGACACGTTTAACTGAGTCACAGTCAGAAAATAAGGCATTCATACACATTTAAAAACTCTAATATACAAGTCAACAGTTCCAGAGGAAGGTCCAACATAACTTTCTCATTAGGAAATGTGTGAGAAGTGCAGTATTTGTGGTAGCGCGATGAGATACAGAGTTTATTGGCGCTTCTCTGAGAAAAGCTATGCAACCTTGACTCCTGATTGCACCAGCACTCAACAGCACATAACCACCAGATCTTTGCAGCAGATCGCCATTCTCTGAACGCTGAATATTCCGAAGTGTATCAGCAAACCTCTTCTGCCTCCATGGCAGTATGCATTCTGATTTGCAAAGATACTCTCTCTACCCTCTCCACAGATAGGCATCTACTCAGGCTATGTAATTTAGATAAATATGTAAATATTTGTGATTTGAAAAATAAATCACAGCAAACTACCTTTTCTTCTTCTCTGTCAGGTACTCCTTAACTAGAAATTACCTTCAGATGTTCATAATTTTAATGTTCTTCTCTAATACAAGAATACCTGTTTCTTGAACAAAGAGCAGTCCAGGATAATGGTCAGAGCTCCTGTGCTATAATCTGAAAGGAAGATTTAAAAGCTTCACATTATATCAGCTTCTCTGGAAACTAATTGATCTAATGAATTTAACCACAAAGCAATTTCTTATGCAGGTTCCAAAAGCTTCCTTCTTTAACAAGCTAAAGAGTTGCTCCTCTGTTAATACACAAACTGAAGATGTTTCACGGCCTATATGAGAAATAGTTCTTGTATTCAGGCACTGTTAAATGGACTTTTTTTTTTTTTTAGTGCAATATAAAAAGTGTGGATTAATCTGCATATCATATTTTGGTTCACCACAGCAAATAGATGTTCTATATTTTGCAGGGAAAGTAACTATAAAGCATTATGGTGAAAATAGTGTATGTACAAAGATGGCTAATCCTGCAAAACACTTCAACAGAGGTGTGGTTTTACTCATGAAATTCATGTTTATCTTGTGCTTAGGTATTTGCAAAAGTTAGATCTTCAGATAGCAAAGGCTGGATTTTCAGTACTTAACAAATGTGGGAACCCAGGCTTGTATGTTTTTTGAAATCTGTAGCCCAGTTCCCACAAATATTTTCTCCTACTATTAGAACAGGCACTAAGGCAGGACATTTTTCCAAATATTCTTATTTGCTGGAGTACATGCCACACCGGGCATCTTGAAAGATATCACAACTTTTGTAATACCAACAGAAAATATCGTAATACCTTGTGCTGACTGGAGGAAAAACTTTCTGGTGATGTTTTCTTCAGTTCTCTTTCTCTTTTGCCTTGTTCATTTGTTTTATTTATTCTGTTTTTAAGAACTAGAAACCAATGGACTGGTTTCCCTGATAAGGTGATGCTCCTGCAGCCATAGTCATCTGGGCTAGAGAAAATCAGCTGTCATATATGCTGTAAAATGAAGCAAGGGTTTAAAAAGGCCTTATAAATAGATCCACTCCTCACTAACATTGAAATGGATTCCTCCCCTTCGCCGACTTAATATAACCTGAATTTGACCTGCAGGGCATATTGCAAGGCTCATCTTTTTTCACTCTATTTGAAAATAGGGGTATAAAATAGCTATTGTAAAAGCAGGGCATTGATCGAGCAGGGAGGGAGGATCAGTGTGAAGAGATGCTTCTTAAATTGCTGTATCAGGAGGTATTTTCAGATTACATCAATGGCATTTAGGCCATATGGAGAAGTTACTTTTTCACATTTGCAGGAATCTAAATAAATAAATAGCCCTGTTGCATGAGCTACGAGCTATGAGCTATGAGTATTATTTTTTCACGCTGCCTGTTACTAGCCTCTACAATCCTCCTCCTACAGCTGAGATTTCTGGGGTCAGGCAGTGATCCTGGCAGGGAGGGTAAAATGCTCACTTTGCCAAGGAATATAAATAGGACTAATTTACCAGTATACTGTCCTTGCTTACAACTAAACTTATTTCTCCTTTTTCTTTCTGAGCTGTCAGAGACCACATCCATCTACAACAGTGAGTTTCTCTTCACTGTGTGATGCACACTTCTTATGACTGCTATTTGCATGGCTCTGCCTGCTGAACGGGTCAGGCAAGGCTCTCACTGTCCACCCTGGAACTGGCAGTGGCATCCCAGTGTCACTCTAGTGATGCTAACTTGTAGCATCACCCCTGGTATTTTATTCTTGCAAAACAATTGCAATAAGCTGCTAATTAATGAGGGGTTGATGTTGATCGCATAGTCAACATGAATCAGAGTGCCATGCACAAGGTTTAGTAACGCCTGGGCCATAAGTCACTATGGCATATCCCACGAGCAAATCTGGCAGTCCTTTCCCCTCAAAAATCAAGATGTTCCATCAGTTGCATTGAACTGAACTATGAATGCTCAGGTACTGCCTGTGCCAGTAACAGTACTAATCACTCTCATTTCAGTGTTGGGATTAAAGACTCTATTCATGCCCAAAGGAGTGTTATGCAGCTGCTCAGTGCTTTCTTTTAGAACATGCATGTGGGAGGTGGGTTGCATAATGAGACATAGCCCTATATTATGTCCTCATCTGTATGTGGGAGGGTTTGAGCAAGCAGAAGCACATCTCAGTTTAAAAAAGGCCTTGAAGAAACACCTCTTTTGGCTGGTAGAACAGATCACATGATCGTTTCAAGATGTTTCTACTGCACGTCCAGAACAGCAAAACCCTTGATTTTCTTTCTAACAAAATGGAAGAAAGTTGCTTCCTGGAATTCTGTGCCACTGAAGCAGAGGTCTTACTGGCAACACACACTGCTGCTGCTTAACAGTAGCCATTTGTCATCTGGGCTTGTGCTGATAATTTACCAATGATTTTGGTGAGATCAGTACATCTAAGGGAAAAACTGGGCCTAGTTTCTGTAAGAGTGTATCTGCTTTGTCTCCAATTATCTCCAAATTGTAGAGGTAATACGATATCGGTGGGCATCAGAATTGAATTTTTTAATAGAAATAAATTCTTATGGTGGACCAAATGCACAAAAGCTGCTCTTTCGTTCCTTGCAGAGTGCCTTTTCAGGTGTCTCGTTCCTAGTGACCTCTTGGGCAATGCCTGTGCCTGAATCCTACAGTTTCAGTGCATTTGCTCTATTTCTCATACTCCTTTTTTTTTTCAGTTTGTTAGATCTTTTTCCCTTCAGACTCCAAAACCAAACAACTCTCTTCTAGGCCTCTTTCAATTTTGCTCTAAGAACCAAGCACCATGCTTAAAGAAGCTCTTGCAGGGTGATCACCTCGTAAGTCCAAGATTAGTACGGAGCTGTACTCACCATCTTTTTGCTCATCATCACTATTGTGCTACTCCTGCCTAGTTCTCAAAAATAGCAAAAAAAAATTTATAAAAACCTCAGAGAATTTTTTAAAGCATTTCAAAAAACTTTTACTCGCTCTTCCTTATAATACTTCTATTCTTTTTTTCTCGGTCCAGGTATCATTGTGGGATATACGCCAGACATAATAAGTATGTTATAAGACGATTTTTGAAAATGTAAAGAATGAAGTTTCTGAACACTGAGACCACCAAATAACTTAATTTTGAAAATTTATGGTTTGTTTCCACTAACATTAGGAGAAGAAATAGGCCAAAACCATTTCTGATTTTGATAAACGTACTTCCACTGAGTTTAACATAGTGTCTTCTAATTTAGGACCAGATTTGTATCTCATAGTTTCTGAGAGTTTTCCATAACAATGGTAGGGGCTGTATGTAGTGAAAAGTGAACTTTCAGAAAAATTGACGTTTCTGAATGCAAATTTTTATTTCTCTGAAATAATATGAATTACCATTTTCAACTTTGACAAAAATCAGGCTTCTTCACGTTCTGAATTGGATGAACTTTGTGACCAAAGTCAAAAAACCACTAAGTGATCTCATTAAAAACATTCATGTTCAGTATTTTAAAGACATGCCTGTTGCTACCTTGCCCCAAGAAGTCTGGGATTCCAGAAAAAGGTGGTTCTCAGAAAGAGGAAGGAAGGGAGAAACTGGTGATTTTTAAGAGGTTTCAATGCCTTCATTATTCCTCTCAGAGCCATACTAAGCACAGGATTTGGACACACAAAAACTGCCACCTTCATGATTTTGGGTGATAATTTTTGATACTTCCCTCTCATTAGTTTCCTCAAGACCATCATGCTGTCCCAAGAAATGCCTTTCCATATGGACGGAACATCTACACCTTCCCTCACACAAAACATCTGCTACGTGCCCATCACCTTGGCAGTGGGCACAAAGATATGGCGTGCTTCAAGGTCCCCTGATGAAGGACATGATTCATGTCTATGAGATACAGCTTCCAGCACCAGGGCAGAGCTGTGGGGGCAACACCACACACCTATGTGCAACTTCAGAGCCAAAGTCTGTGACTGAGGCATCTGGGTACTGTCTGGTAAGTATATGAAAAACACTCAGTGGATATATAGCTCTATTATCTGTTTTTATAATATTTTGGGTCAATTTCTGAATTAGTAAAAATGTCATCAGTATTTACATATTTTTCATGCTGATAGTTTTACATATAGTTGGCATAGACTGACTAGATAATTTTAATTATTGCTATTTAATTTCTAACAAGGCTATTTATCCAATATACATATGCCATTAGTATAAGCTTATTTAAACAACTTTGTCTGGTTTCACAGGCATTCATAAAATTGGAAAATGATCTACATTGAAGAGCACAGCCTCTTGGCTGTCACATTATCAATACATCGAGTTCTTTATGAATAATTTTCTATTTATCTCTTCTAGAAGTAATCAGAAAGGAGTCACTTTAAATAAACTTCTCTTCACAGATGATTGATTGATTATAGAAAATGTAATTTCCTATCCTTTCCAAAGATCTGGTTTCATATATAACTAAACATTTAACTATATTGGGAGCAAGTTGATTTTACTTTTCTCATGACAGAAAGGTTAAATCAATGACTTATAGCTGAATGTTGAATCCTCTTTTACTTCAGGTAGAGTTCCTTTTGCAAGGACTGAGCAGAAAAGAAACCATCTGAATACATGGCAATTTCAGTCAAAAATATTTGAATGGAGAAAGCGTGCAAGCATGTGCATGTGTGTGTCTCTACATACAAGGATTCGTCACGACTTTTCTAGCCCAAAGCAAGAAAATGTTGCATAACAATAAAATATGCTTATATTGGACATAACATGCTCTCAGCTACCCTGGTGCAACCCGTGGAAAACAGTGAGGCAGCACCTAAGCAAATAAGCAAAGCATGGCCCGTTACTGCTTACTCCTCAGGAAGAAAACGTATGGATATTCAGCAGTTTTCAACTTGTAAAACAGGGGAAAGGCACAGAGGTCCCCGTGAGCTGAATGGGCCGACCAGCAGGGGAGGCTCCAGGGGTGAAGCTGGCAGCTCCTCCTTGTCCCTGCTCCCTGAACCATCCCCAAAACAGGACGTGCAAACCTGGGGAAGCCAGCCATGGGCACCCTGCGGATGGTGGGCTGGACAGCCGCTGCAGCCATGGGGACAGCACGTCTTATGTGGGCTTGTCTGGCCTTGTTGTGGTTTTCCTGCTGGGACAGCAGAGACCCTACCCTACATCCCTTTCACTGACCCATATACACTGTTCCCTTCTGTTTTTCAAATACTTCTTGGGTTGCTGAGCACTCAAACAATTTACAAATATTATGGTCATATCTTGATCATTGTCAAATGTGCTGGGGCATAACTTCATCTCACAGCCTAAAATGGTTACGACTGCAGGTTTCTATCCATGGAAGTTTTCCTGCCAAAACTGAGTAGATTGTAGCTCGGGCCTTTAGAGAAGGGGAGGGATAAGCTGTGCCATGTGATGAAATAGCCTGTCTTTGTCAAACATAGTTGGTTTCAGTTATGACTCAATATGAAAAGACAGGTTGCTAAAGAAAGTTTCCACATTTTAGTGCCATTCATAAATATTTTAACTTGCTTTTACTTAATGCACGAATGAAAAAAACATAAAGAGGATTTGACCTTAAACCCTTAATTGACAAAGACTAGTTTAAATCCTCTGCAATAACCGACTAATGCAGTACCATTATGAATCATAAGGAATCTTAGCATGATGCATTCCCATTGTCACTGAACTAGTTAAAGCCAGTGAAGCATGACTAAATTGTTGTGACATTTTCCCAGCCCTACTATTACCTGTCAGATGGGAAAAAATCAAGGCGTCAGGACAAGCTTCCATATTGATGTGCTTGCTGTTGATATTAATTGATGTAAATGGATAAGCTTGTCCATCAACAGTAACAAGCACATCTGCTCATTGTAAAAAAAAAAATCTTCTTAACCTTCTGTTCTTTTCAGACTCCTTTGATATGAAAAAAATACTCAATTCTATACTCAGCAAATATGATGTCTATAATGCTTGGTTTTATATTTTTTTCTAATTTGCTGACAAAATGAAATATGAACTATTCTGGTATTTCATGTTTTTGCTCACAATGGATTGAGTTATATAAAGTAGGACATGGACAAATTACAAAAGCCAGAACAAACAGGGTACCTAATAGTCTTATATAATAGTTTATAACTGCAAACAGTCTGCATCTGCTTTAATCCATCATTTTCCTTACTGCTCTTTGAAAAAAAAAAATTCTTTCTCTTTCTTTCTTTCTTTCTTTCTTTCTTTCTTTCTTTCTTCTCTTTCTTTCTTTCTTTCCTTCTTTCTTTTCTTTCTTTCTTTCTTTTCTTTCTTTCTTTCTTTCTCTCTCTCTCTCTCTCTTTTTCTCTCTCTCTTTCTCTTTATTCATTTTAAGTACAAAGAAGTTCTCCATAGACTAAAAGAGCAAAACTTTTCCTGAGAAGTACTACAAAGATCTGTGGGAAAGAATCCTTTGGGTTCTTTCCTGGGTGAATTTATTAATTCCTGAGGAATACTACATGTTGTGATACAGAGCTTTCCTAAAGATCTTATTGTCAGTGTAGTACTTGTGACAGCAAAGCCTGCTCATAGAGAGAATACATTTTTTTCAAATGTCATCCTCTGCCTTGTGACTATTTTTTCTTCTGCCTGGTAAAAGAAAAATAATAACAATTAAAAGTACAATATAAATAATCATGCTGAATTCCATGTATTTTCATTCAGTTATGATTTGAGTTTAATTAGAAATGTGATGTCTCCTAGCAGAAATAAAGTATGCACTGAGCATCGTGTTTGTTGTTTTGAAATCATATTAATGAAGGCAGCCCCTGCTGCAGACTATATTTAGCATTTCTGTTGATAGAAACAGAGAATAATTCAGAAATATCTTCATGTTGGTGAAATATTTACTGGAAAATAAAACCAAACATACTGAGAGAAAGGTAAATGGAAATGTAATCAAGGTAAACGGCAATACTTTCAATACAGTACATAAGAAAATTGAGATATCTTGAAGAGAAGTAAACTTAGGTGGTTTTGAATACCTAAATATTGTCATCATGTGATAAAAACCTTTTATTTATTTTCTTGTGTTTTGCCTAACATAGCTATACTAGGAAGTTGGACTAATCTGAAAGTAATGCTGGTGTCTGAAACAGGCATGAATGCTGATGAAGGGTAAAAAGATGCCAAATTAAACCTCAACTCATATCCTTTTTGTTATGAACTATGTTGGCATATATCTTTTTCCAGAAAGGTCTTCCAGTCCTTCTGAGACTGTGGCTACAAATCCAGACTGTATGCACCTCCTGGGAATAGTTTAAACAAAGAAAACTTGTTAGGCTATTGTTAAATTATCTTGGTTTTTCTTTGCACCCCTGTACCAACACTACTCCCTCACCATTCCCCAGCAAATGAAATCTTGCTCTGAAGTCTGAAAGTTCCAGTTAGTCACTATTTATAACAGTCACACTCAAGGGAAAATGTAGAGGATTCAGTACTGTCCAGATTACAGCCCTGGCAAGCTATTGTTTTCCAAGCACAGCTGATGCAAACAAGTTAGTAGAAGGCTCTTTTCAGTTGTTTAAAATAGCCAGGAAAATGTCAGCTAACACAAACACATCACGACACTTGATGTGATACTTATCTTCATTTGAATCATCCTTCCATTTCAGAACAGAAAAACAAAAACATGTTGAAAATTCATTTCAGTGTGATATGTCTTGTGACCACTCATTTCACCTGGGTCCTATGGGAGTATTTATTTGTGAGGCCAAAATTTTCTGCTGATGTAAACAAATGAAAGAACATTGAGGAACTTCATTGAGCTGTAGCCATTTACCAGAGCACAGACTATGGCCCAAAGTCTTTATAAGGTAGAAAGTTCATTTTCTACTATTAAACTGTTACATTTTATGATTAAATAAAAACTATATTTATAACAAACCCAAAGAGACATAACATTCACTACAGACGTATAATTCACTTTGAACATAAATAAATAATGTAGTATTAGTTCTATTTTCTCTTTCTAATGGTTTTACAGGATAAAAAGTTTTCCTTATAATTTAAAATTACATTAGTCAGTAACCCTTCCCAATGTTTGATCTAAAGCAAGTTTGGAAATAGTGAAAATAAATATCATTGACAGGAAAGAATGGAAAAAACGTATAACAGGAAAGGATTAAAAAGAATAAATACTTTTTATAACCAAAAGAGGAGATAACACTTTATATTCTCTGTATTTACATTTTGTACAGAGACAAAGGAAGGTATTTTGTTACGACTCATCTGTAGGATGTTAACACCACTTGGCCAAATTTCAAGAATTAGCAGCAATTGCATTAAATCCCCCACAGATACTAAATAACAGATATGATCTAATCAGAAATGATTTCTCTCAGGATTTGATCTTACCTAAATATAAATCCGATAAATTAAGAAATATCAGAGGAAATAGCAGGTTCAAGCTCAGTAATGATTTTCAGTAATTACTGATCTCAATTGTATTTTAACTTAAAACCTAAAATTGAATGCTACCTCATTTCCCTAGCTGTCCAAACAACTCTTTGAAAACAGAAATAACATTATGACAGTATTTAATTTCCATCATGGAAGCTATATCATACAATGCAGTACAGACAACATTGCAATAATCATTGCAGTAATTATGCAGATGTTGTTGAGCACCCAATAGGTCATGCCGTGATTTATCACAGCTTTCTCAATAACTACCAGCACAGTGGTCTAAATCTTTTATCATTTTCATTCTGAAGTAACTCAATTTCATTTAGAATAATTATTCAGTTCTGAACTATTGTAACTCAGAGCAGAAATTGTCCTGCTCTTTGTTTGTTTGCCTGTGTGTGTATAAGTGTCTATGAATGTAAGTATTACTTTTCAGTGAAGTCAGATCTACTCTTAACACAACCAGATGGTTCAAGTCTTTGAGATTTATGATAGCTATATATGTTAAATGTAAAATAAATTAAAAGACAAAAACTGGGGAAAAAACTTGCTTACTTAGACCAGAGACGAGAAAAAAAAACCTATGAAGGGAGCTGTAACTTCACTCTGATATTTTGAAGTGGAATGTTTTGATTTTTTTCATTTCAAAACAACTTTTCATTTCAAAAAATTTCCCACTTCTTAAGATGATCCCCTGAATATTTAATATTTTGGTCAATCTGAAAATGAAATCTCAGATCGCATTTCTTTGGGAATATTTAAAATGTTCAATTTATTTTTTCCAATTGATTATTCTTTATCCACTTCATCAAAAAATTTATTTATTCACACAGCTCTCCTCTAGCACTCCTGTACAACTGCTACAATAGGCTCAATAGCCATTTCAGCTCCATTAAATGCACCTGAGTGAAGTGTTTAAGTTTCCATCATTAGTGTTACTGGTCTGTAAATGTTAATGCAGTTTTGGCCAAGAAAAGATGTCCTATCTGAGGAGGAATGCTACATTAGCAGTAGCAGTAGATGGAAGACTGTCTATTTGGTTCCACATCCCCCAAAAGAGATCAGTATTGTATTTAAAGAGTGGTATGGAAGAGGAGCTGAATTGCTCAGGGAGCAACCGAGCTGATACTTTGATGAGGATTCATCAGATGGACCTTGGACTTAGACCTTACTAAAGGGTAAATTTAATATCTGCTGGGTGGACAGGTAGCTGCAGTGAAACTGTGGAAGTTGGCACTGCAGGATTTAATTCTTTGGTCTTACTTTTTTTAGGGTGCATGCTGAAAGAAATTGGCAAAGCAGATCCCACAAATTTCAGCTAGCTGTGACTACAAGTCACCGAATTAGGTAAATCTGTTGTCATTCTCCCAGTCCTTGAAAGAGTCAACACCAAAGAAACCAGGAGCCTTGCTCTTCTTACAGTTGAGCCTGAAGCACCACATGTGTCATGGTGTGAACTAGATAGTTCTCCGCTCTGAAACAACTCTGCGGAGGACAGCTCTCCTGGACTTGGGCCTGGAGTCAAAAAGCTGAGAAGCAGCCTTGTGTGTTAGCAATATCCCTGCATCCTAAATGCTCTCCAGATTCCCCTCCTTGGTTTTCTGGTAAAACTGCTGAAACTCTTATAAAGTATAAAAAGCAGAAGGCAGAAACTTTTGCAGAGGGGAGAGCTGCAAGAGACAATGGGTTAAATCATGACCAAGTGAATCAAATGCACAGGGAATCATCCACCTGCACAGGCTAGAAATAAGACCATTTCAAAGCTTATAAGTGAACTTGATGCTGTCCTTTAATGTGCCACTAAACAATTCATAAAGTTCATGGTTGGAGTTGACCCCTGTTACTGTGCTCCTTCTTGGCAGCGTTTCTAGGAAAAAGCTATTGCTCAGCTATAGGAAGCTCAGCACAGGAGAACAGAGGTTTATTTGAAACAAACCAAGGATTATCATGATCAGATCCCTACAGACGTATTGACTGTGAGCCCAACAATATATTACTTATCAAACTGTGCAGACCCAGGATCTTTTAGACTGGAAGATCGTTAGACTTCTATATTCCTTACAATCAGATTCTTCACATGATTATTTTTTTAGTTTGTTATGTAAAAGGTTTTAAAATTACTTGAAATTATACTCATTGTAGCAATTGTAAAAATGGGTTTGTCTGTAATTTATCCTAGTGTTTTGAAACCAGATTTATTTTATGCCAGGGAGCATATTGGTATAATACATGTGCTAGATCAGTTAGGAGTTACAAGATTTAGTGATCAATCCACCTCTTAATGTTCTCTATGCAGATCCCACTTGCTTATCAATTATATTTTATTTGATTACTGGGGTGTTCGCAGTTGCTAAGAAAAACATGTAAGACACACTTTCATGATGCCCAGAATACCCCAAGCTACAACAGATAGCAGAGCTCCCAAAGTACCATCAGAAACCTAAGCATACTGAAAACCACAAAATCAGTCAGGAGAAGGCTCTCTCTCTCTCTTACACTTATTGAAGTACTTATGCTATGCTAATGAATAAACATGAGTAATTTCAATGGCCATTCCTGAACTTAATGGTTCAAATGATGCAGATATTTGCCTTGTGCACTCAGCCAGGATAGTATCTGCCAATACAAAAACTGAAATCAGGTTTAAAATCAAAGAAGTAGCATGCTTATATGTAGAAAAACTTGGCTCCTAACCTGCTCCTCTGATCCTGGAGGTTATTTGAAAGGGTTAAATAGTTTGAACAATCAATGATCCTTTGTCAATATTTGCTTTTAAGACTGCCTAGCTGTAGGCATTGAACGGATGTGATTATTCAAAATAAGAAGTTAAACCTTCTAGTCTCTCTTTAGAGGAGCCGGAAGAGGTAAGTTTCTATGAGGAGTGATTAATCTAAGAAACTCGGCACCCTAGAGTCAGATAAAGTTAGCCAGTGTGAATATGCTCCCAAGGAACTGCACTGATAATAAGGATAATTAGATCTTTAAAATAATATTTTCTTAAACAAGGTGGCAAACATCCTGTTTTCATCTGCACTTTGAAACACTCACATGTATTCACATCCTTTCTTTTAAAGCGTTTTCTTACCTTATAAAGTAGAATCCTTTAATAATAAATTATAAGAATCAAACAACAAATGGCAACAAGCATCACTAAGATCACCATCAGGACCAACAAAAATAGTAAAATGCAAACTAATAATTTCTGAATGTGAAGAGCACAGAGTATCTGGAACTTTTCTCATCACTTGTGTGAGGTGGGATTATCCGTTTTAAATCAACTTGTCTCTATAACTGTGAAAATGCATTTCTGTTTTGTCTTATAGACACAACAAGCTCTTCAGGATAGGAATAACTGAAGTTACCAGAGGTCATTAGGTACATATAAAGTTCCTTTTTCAGCATAACCATACGTAGTAGTGCACTGTTCCCATGGTCCTTGGCAGTATTGTGGGATTCGGTGATGTTCTGCTTACAGGCAGAACTGCTCAGTAAAGTTCAGTGTGGAATGATCTGTTGGAGAAAAAAAATCAGTCCAGAAGCTTTCTTAAGATATATTTCAATTCATGCCATTTACTTGATGAAGAACAGAACCACTGTAGTGTCAATAAGGGCAGGTAAAACTGAATTGGTTGTGCCAGCAGCTCTCTTTCTGACCTGCCCTCCAGTGAGCGGTTGCCACTGGATGAATGCATGGCACATGCCTGCTAGAAGTTATGTATCACAGGGCCAGGTCTGGACTGCAAATGATACTGCAGCTCCAGCCATACCAGAGTCTCCTGGCACAGTTAGCATATATAGTGCAGTTAAAGGGAATGTTACTCTTTCTCTTCTTCCTGCTAGCTGATTGATTTTTTCTTCTCATTTTCTTCTTTCTCTTGCTTTAGTTCGTACAGAAGGAGTAGCATGGTAGCAATATCAATAGTCATGCTGCTGCTATGACAAAAGCTGCTGTGAGTCCGTGCATTTTTAGTTTGACTTCAAATGTTCGATCTGTTCTTTTTTGGATATGAAGGTACTTCGGCAGAACGCTCATCCACTTGGTTTCAGGCACTACTCAGCTGTCAGCTCCCTATACAGTAAATAGGAAAAATAAGCAGCTCCAAGAAATCATTTAGATATT
>WAAD01029210.1:63461-79218 GCA_013389945.1 Fregata magnificens | reverse complement strand
ACATCAAGTTCCAAGTTGAGATTTAGCCAGCAATCCTTATTTGGATACTGTAACTGTTAAAAGGGATCCAAGATTTTTACTTTCAGATTCCAGAAGTCAGTTTTGGAAATAGTGTAAATTTAAACTCCTGTACTTTTAACCAATATGAAATACCTATTACTTATTAAACTCCTATGAGAATGTTTCTATTTTGGAATTAAGTGCCTTACTATGAATCAGTTTAATTCTACCTCACAATGCCCACACAAAGAAGCTACTGTGAAGTAATTTTAGGCATTGGTTAGTTTACTGCATCTTAGCTAATCTTTACTCCAGTGCTGCCTCCAAAAAAACCCTCCAAAGAAGCCTTCCTTTTTTTTCTTCCCCCCTCCCACCCTTGATTATTTGTTTGCATTAGCGAGATGTCCTTCCCACCCCTGCTATTTTCTGCTAGCCAGCTGCTTCTGTGACTGCACAGAGAACCAGAAACCAGCAACTGGGAAACAAACTTAACATTTTATAAGCCAGACTGGGTTTCCCAAAGCATTTGAGAAAAATAGAATCCTGCTCAGCAAGAGTAAGCCAATTCACTCCACCTTTGGAGCAAAGCTCACTGGTATTCACACTGTGCTAAAAGGGCTCACACTAAGAGTTAGCAGGAAATAGCGTGCAAACCGCAAGTTTAAACAGTAGCCTTCTTAACAGTAATTAATTCCTGTGGGGAATAAAGGCCTCTAAAAATACTAAAAATACTCAAAATTAGGATTATCTATTCCAGAGTAACTGCTGAAGCAGGCAAGACTTTTCACATGGTAACAGAAGCTTTTGTGAATAGGTCTTACTATGAATTAATTCTTTTTAATTGCTACCAGTGAGTCAGGAGTCAGTACCTCAGATTACCCACCAGCTACCATGCTAGTGTTCTGGACTCCAGATGAATTTAAAGTCATCCAGCTGGTGCTCTGGTTCTCATCCACAAGCTTTTCTTTGCAACTGCTTAGGCTAAAGTGAATTAATAGCATGCTATCAAATCAAAACACAGCCACCAGAGCAGCATCAGAAAGCCTCCCACTGCGGTCAAACTCAAACCAGATCCTTTGATAAGCATTTCTGTAGCTGCTGATGCTGGCATATGCAGTCTCTCTCCCCCAAACCCTTGTTTCTGCAGCTGGGGCATCTCTAAGAACATTCATATAACTGTTGATGAAGCTTTGCAGTGAACCAGATGAGGGAACCGCTACACCAAAAAATAACCCAACTAAAAGAAACATTATTTTGTTTAACAACACAGCAGTACTAGCATAATATTTGGGGCATTCAGAAGACAAGGAAAACAGCAGAAAACTTTGAACACCACTGGTCCCTAAAGAAATGCTCAAGCTATAGCCTCAGCCACATCATTTCCCACTGACCATTATTTCCCAGTGGTTACCTTTTGTTCTTCTCTTTCTGTTGCATTTTGACACTTCTCAATCTTCCACTGCCGCATGAAATCTCGCAGATATCCAAAGAGAGTGAGAACACCATAGCCTACATAGGTCAGCACAGCAACCAGCATTGGTGTTTCTTCAAAAGCTTCATTGAAAGGCCTTTTGTATAATCCTCCATTGTGCACAATATGATTTATCTATAGTAAAAATTTAAAGAGAGGCAGTTGTGAGATATTCATTCAAGAAATGACAGACAGGCATTTCAGAGTAGTCCCTGGCCCTCCGATCAGCTATAAGCTCTGCATTGCCCCTGCCCAGCTCAAAGTACTTCCAGCTAGGTTCAGCCATTACTGATAAATACTGTCAGTCTCCATATGCAAGGTTGCTAAGTTGCTGATATAACCAAAGTCACAGTTACCAATTTAGTGCAGTTTAATCTAACATCTCATTAAAGTTCTTGAGCTTGCGAAGCTACATAGAGAGCATTGCTTACATCCAGGCCAACCAAAATGAAAAAACTGCCTTCCCCCTTCACCAAGAACTAGGTAGGCACAAATAACAAAACAATGAGGCTTCCTAGGCTCACTACAGGGAAAAAAAACAAAATAGAAACATAGTTTTATTAATCTAAACAATGTATTCTCAGGATTATGAGAATTGAAAAAGTAACTGGAAAATATCAAAGTAGACTCAACTTTGGAAGCCTACATTACTGTAACAAAACAAGCATAATCTATGTGTCTCCATAGCCGTTAGCCTAAAGATGCTGACGTAAAGACTGTACTCATCCATGAGGTGGACATGACACCACAGACAAAAAAGCCTTTGTATACAGAGTCTCAACATTGCATGTATGTCAGCACACAGAACAAAGCAAGGCTTTCTGCATAAAATCCACACTAAAAGTGATCTTGCTACTTACATGCCATCTCCTGAAGATAAGAGCTTCACTAGCTGCATAATACATGTGCATGTCCATCTCAAGTACGATTACTCTAATACATAATATTTGCGACTATTACAGAAACACTTCACAGCTACAAGGAAAGGGCTCACTCAACATAACACTGGGGGGAAAAACATCATGGTTTTAACTAGACTACTTGTTCAAAGAATTGAAGATCGGATCTCAAAAGTCAATGTATCAAAACATAGAAACCCAGCCATTAGATGCAAATTGCTATCTGTATTCCTAAGTTATAGAATAGCTACCCTATAATAGAATAGCTACATGTAAAAGAACACCCTCCAAGACATAAATCCCCTACCTATAGCATCAAAGTTGACAAGTCTTACTCCTTGCAGAACAGATTTATTTTTGCCAGTACTTCTAGGCTTAGGAAAATTACAACCTATTAGGTAATCTAAACAGATTAAGATTGGCATACAACTCCGCAACTCTCTGGTATCCAAATATATTATGAAGGATGTTGCCAGATGTGCACGGGAGAAGACAAGAAGGAAACCAAGATAATACGTTTCAATAAATACCTATATTAATAACAACACCACACTGAAAAGAGGGCTAGGACAAGAATGTATCTAGCCAGATATAATAAGAAATGTATTTTAAAAAATATTCTAATCAAAGAAACATCAACACCTAGGAAAGAAGTTGATCCTAAATACATCAAAAGGACAACAGCAAATAATTAATGAGGGGTGGGGGCCAGCAGACAGAATAAAACCAGTTATTCACCTATGGCGCTCATACTATCATATGGGAAAGGAAGCCAGAGTTGTACTCACCTCTGTAACAGCTGATGAATCAATAAAGGCACACATACTTGCCGGCCTCACCAGACACTGCATTATCTGGAAAGTGACACCTGATCATCTCAGGTGCTGGAGCAAGTCTGTATTTCAAGCCTGGCATTAATATCTTGAAAGTAATTTTTCAGAACCAAGGGTCTGCTCTTAGGATACAACTATGCTATAGCTATGCAGTCACTGAGTATAAACTGCACCAACACCTTCCTCCTGATAATCATTTCCACCTCTTCCCTTTTGTTGACACAGACATCCAGAACAAAGTTTTAACCAGAGCAAATCCTTGATTTGGTCACCGTAGTTGTGGGGACTTCAGAATTGGTGCCAGTGTGGAAACAAACCAGCAAAGACACAGTAGGAACTTCTCTTTCAGCAGCAGCACTTACCCCAGGTAACTAACTTGGAGTGCTTTGAGACCAGGTTTAATACTGAAGTAGTTTTAAAAACTTACTGCATGCAGTGGTGGCTTAAGTTTGAAAATTACCATGCTTTGGAACAGGTGTAGGAACATTTGCTTACCACGCTGCAGTCCAGATGATGGCAATTTAAAGCTTTAATGCTGGCCACAGGTTCATATACTGTTTTCTTCAGGAACAGTGCCAGGCAAAGGAACTGCCCCTGCCCCACTCACTCCCACTTTGAGCCACCTGCATGACCCTCTGGCTTGCACAACTAAGGCTAACTTGATTTTCAGCATAGCATCCCTCCAACACTGAACTGATCCAGGTTGGAAATATAACGGTTTGCAGAAGGTTATTTATTAGACCCTAATAGTCTTTACAGCACTACTCCACAAACTCATTCGATAGATCTCAGCAAACAAGAACCAGCAGCTGTTGGGGAGAGAGGAGGAGCAGCAGCACCAAGACAATCAACAGACTTGGTGAGCCAATGCTGCAGAGGAAAAACCATGAAAGCTCTCTCTTCTCTATTACTCTCAAGATTGTTTAACTGTATCACTATGGCTCCAATTCATGAAACCACAGAATTTTACTGCATCCAGATCTGAGAAAGATCATGCACCAAAGCTCCAATTACTACAATTCCACAGCTTGGTAAATTAAAGTTGAATTTTGTGTCCTCACGCTGACAGACCAGGCTGTGAATAGCAGCTATTCAGGAGCAGGCACATGACAGACCTGCTACCTGTGGCTGTCTACTAGTAGCTGATTTCTGGATAAGCAGATAAAAAACTGGTAGTGACTGCTTCGCAAATTACCTAGCATCTAATAAACAGAGATCACATCAAAGCTTTTAATGTCCTTCCCAGGTAACTGGAAGTTCATCTGGAAGAGATGAAAGGCTACATCCTAAGGGTATGGATCTGAGGTTAGCTAATACCAAAAAAATAGCTACTGGGGGACAAAACAAAAACAAAAACCAACCAAACAAACAAAACCAAACAAATAACCCACCCAAAACTATACACAATTTTAATCAGAATAAAAGCATACCATTTTTTTCCAGGTCTTTAGAGGTGCCTCTGCTTGTGACAAATTCTAAAACTAAACAAGTTATTCCACATGGTCAAACCCAACATTTCACTGAGAAAGGCCCTTTTAGGAATACCTGTATTGATTCAACACATACTCCAATCAGTTTCACCTTCCAGTGTTCTTCTACCAATGAGCTTATACATCCTTACACTCTCATGTCAGCTCTGACGCAAGCTGAGAAGCTTCTACGCTATCCTATCTGGATTAAACATTAAAGAAATACTCTTAATGCAATTCCACGGACTTTTCATGAAGCACATGATTACTATAAATACACTCTAGAATTGCCTATAGAAGAGACATTTGTAGCTACATTTTAGGTACAAGCCTATTCGTTTTTCCAAGAACGCCTTATGAATCCGCACATTAGCCTTCAAATGAAGGTTTACATGCTGCGAGCTCCAAGCCTGCTGCCAACGACCAGCAAGTTCAGTTCCAGACACTGAGAATGAAGGTGGCTACAGCTTAGTGATTCATTTCTTTTTCTGGGGAGGAAAAAAAAAAAGCATGCAAGATTAAGACGTTTACAGTTTCAACAAGCCTTATGATAACAAAGATGCCATCCAGGCTCATGTGAACCTCATGAGGTTCAAAAAGGTCAAGTTCAGGGTCCTGCACCTGGGTTGAGGCAACCCCCAGTTTCAATACAGGCTGGGGGATGAAGGGATTGAGAACAGCCAAGAAGAAGGAGAAGGACTTGGGGGTACTGGTGGATGAAAAGCTGGACATGAGCAAACAACGTGTGCTCCCAGCCCAGAAGGCCAATGGTACCCTGGGCTGCATGAAAAGAAGCGTGGCCAGCAGGTCGAGGGAGGTGATTCTGCCCCTCTACTCTGCTCTGGTGAGACCCCACCTGGAGCACTGCGTCCAGCTCTGGAGCCCTCAGCACAGGAAAGACATGGACCTGTTGGAGCAGGTCCAGAGGAGGGCCACAAAAATGACCAGAGGGATGCAACACCTCTCCTGTGAAGAAAGGCCAAGAGAGTTGGGGATGTTCAGCCTGGAGAAGAGAAGGCTCCGGGGAGACTTTATTGCAGCCTTTCAGTACTTAAAGGGGGCCTATAAGAAAGATGGGGACAAACTTTTTAGCAGGGCCTGTTGTGGAAGGACAAGGGGTAATGGTTTTAAACTAAAAGAGGGTAGACTTAGACTAGGCGTAAGGAAGAAATTTTTTACAGAGCAGGTGGTGAAACACTGGAACAGGTTGCCCAGAGAGGTGGTAGATGCCCCATCCCTGGAAACATTCAAGGTCAGGCTGGATGGGGCTCTGAGCAACCTGATCTAGTTGAAGATGTCCCTGCTCACTGCAGGGGGGTTGGACTAGATGACCTTTACAGGTCCCTTCCAACCCAAACCATTCTATGATTCTGTATCTGGCAGGACAGCACTGCATATATGTGAGTATATGCTACACTGACACACCCTTCTACTTCAGCTCCTAAAACAGAAGGGGGGGGCGGGGCGGGGGGAGAGAGAGAGAGGCACGCAGACTCCCACGAGTACTACATGGAATGCTTCTATGTGTCTCCTCAGAAAGGGATGAGGGAAAAGTGTTTCTAGGCCTGGGACAAAGAGCAGGAATGACAGAAGCAGCATTGCACAATCAGCAGCCCGTCACCAGGGTGGACAGAGGCACAGTACAATGAAAACACGCATGAGGGCAAAGCCCAGTCCCAGCCACATTCTGCCCAGCTACATCCCTTCCTCAGGCTTTGGTCATAATTACATCCATGCAAGCATGATAAAGTTTTATTGAAGCACAGCATTGCCCCAGAGTAATGGGACAGGGAAGTAGGAGTGAGGATCTGAGGTGGACATGGAAGTACGTGTAGCCTGGCAGATGTGGGCAGCTCTGCCTGACTTGAATTTGTATCAACAAAGGGATATCATGAGGTCACTACATTAGAAGAAAATTGCTAAAAAGGTAGCAAAGCCCTGCTGAACATGTAAAGCTCATAAGCCAGTTACTGCTGCTGACTGCGCCTTCATGGAATACTGAAACACCTGCACACCTTGCAGGCCAGTCAATGCAAGAGGCACAGCTGTATAGCAGTCCACACCACAGAGAACAAGGTGCAGGGGCTGAAGAGAAGTTGAGGTAGAATAACTTACAAAGAGAACTGGATGGGACCCTGGAGTTTGTACCCTTTGCAGCCTACTCTCAGAAAAAACGTACAGAGATCCAGAAAAGTCGTTTGAGAGAGACAACTGCACAGCAAATTAAATCCACAACTGACTCTGCCAACAGCATCACTGGTACCATGCTGGGGAACAGGTTCCGTGCATTCCCTAATGACCAGTCATACAAACCCTGGATTGCCCAGAGAGGTGGTAGATGCCCCATCCCTGGAAACATTCAAGGTCTGGTTGGATGGGGCTCTGAGCGACATGATCTAGTTGAAGATGTCCCTGCTCATTGCAGGGGGGTTGGCCTTGGAGGGCCGTTAAAGGTGCCTTCCAACCCAAAGTATTCTATGATTCTATGAAAGTGAGCCATGATCTTTGAACTAGAATATACTGCATATCTAAGTGGAGACTACAAAGTAGAGTCAGGGTTGACCTAAGCACGTGGTTCGAAAAGGCAGGTGTATACTCACCTACATCCCTCTTTCCTGTACTGCCCAGACCGCATGTACACAGAAGAATACCATCACATTAAGAAACACAACTGCAGGAGAAAAATCGGAGAGCACCACCCAGCTGGTTACAGAAGGCAGCAAAGGGATGGCATTCTGAATCAGCCACAGGTAACGCCTGTGTTGGGCCAAGCTCTTGGGGAAACAAATCACATAAACCAGGATTGTAACAGTTACTGAGCAGCAGCATCATACAGCTACAGCTAGAAAGGACTGCATTGGTCTAAGATGACGACATCAGGGAGTCTGATTATAATCATCTCCCCAACCTGGTAACAAACAGTTCCAATTCACAAGACGTTACATTACAAGAATTACTTCAGATTTAGTTCATCCTGCAAATCAGAAGCATTGTAAGTAGCGTGATAGCATGCCTAGTACAGGCAGAGGACGGTATTGTGTATGTACACATGTGCAGCACAAGCACACCCAACCTGATCTTCCTACCCAACTACTGCACAAAGTTATGCTTTAAAGACCATGTTAGCCTCCAGATAGCATCAAGATCTTGCAGTGCCTTAAGGTCAGGTACCATCAGAACAAGACTGCAGCTCCACAAACAGAAAAGGTATTTCTGCCTATCCCAAGTTATTAAAATTCTTTAACGACATATATGGAAAACATCTCACATCATACTCCCTTTGCAGTTACCTTAGCATGATTACAGCTCATCAGGGACAGAATCGTGTAATCTACACAAAAATAGTTCTCATTTAAGCCACCCCACTGAGTATAAATTCACAGTAGAATGTATCCAATTGCATGCTTTGTTGACTACAACCTCCACTGTCCTACTAGATGCAAAGATAACTCCTTTATTGTAGCATTAAAAAAATTGCAATTCATAAACAGCAGTTCGCAGTAAACTTGCTTTTACTAGTACCCTTCACCATTTTCAATTTTCTAAATTTGGACAGTAGGATCTTCAGAGAAGGACCATCGTACCTCACCCTGTCATGCATTTACAAAGAAGGTAAAATGAAACGAGCAAACAGACACAGATTTTAGTGTTAATTATGCTTTCACTGCCAGCACCCAAAAGAGGTCACGTATGAGACTGGCATTATTCTGAACCTGACTTTCTTTTCATTAAAAACTTATTTCTCAAAACCAATAGGAAAAAGGGCTTTCAGTATATTTGCTATACCTGTGTCAGCAGACAACTTCGATAAGAACTCATCCTAAACAAAGCCAGCGTGGTAGAAATCAGTAGATGCAAAGGACCGCACAAGACGCCAAACACTCCCAGACTGAAGGGTATCATGCTTAACTTTCAAAAGCATTAGAGGAGTCTTGTGAGAAGACAAAAGCCATGATTAAACACAGTAACATTTGCAAACACTACTGTAGACAATACACAAGATTTATCACAGGAATCTGGGTACATGCCTTGCATGGCAGGCTGTTGTGGTTTAACCTAGAAGGCATCTGAACACCACATAGCCATTTGCTCAATCCCCCCAGTGGGATGAGGGAGAGAATGCAAAAAAAAAACCAACCAACAAAAAAGGTAAAACTTGTGGGTTGAGATAAAGACAATTTAATAGGACAGAAAAGAAAGGGAAAATAATAACAATGATAAAAGAATATATAAAACAAGTGACGCACAATGCAGTTGCTCACCAGCCGCTGCCTGATGCCCAGCCAGCTCCCAAGCAGTGGACCCCCGGCCAGCTTTTCCCGTAATTTATACGCTGAGCATGATGTCATATGGTATGGGATATCCCTTCGGTCAGTTGGGGTCAGCTGTCCCAGCTGTGTCCCCTCCCAGCTTCCTGTGCACCCCCAGCCTACTTGCTGGTGGGGTGGGGTGAGAAGCAGAAAAGGCCTTGGCTCTGTGTAAGCACTGCTCAGCCATAACTAAAACATCCCTACGTTATCAACATTATTTTCTTCCTAAATCCAAAAGATAGCACTATATCAGCTACTAGAAAGAAAACTTCAGGACACAGGCATGTACTTTAGGGAGAGAAGATGCTACAAGTGCAACATGCACAGCGCACAGTAACAGAGAAGTACACAATAACTGGTTATGCTGCTACCCCAGGAAAACCCTAACACTCTGTATTAAAGAAGCTGTTTCATTTCATGCTGACAGGAAGAACAGTCAGATGAACCTGGCAGACTTTATGTAAACACCTTAAAAGGATTATTTATGCTGGAACATAGCTTCACTGAACTCTAATTAAAATTTAGTAGCTTCTCGTTGCCACACACCACACATACTGCAGAAATTTTACTAGCAGCTTTTTTTTTTTTTTTTTTGAGAAACAACGTGGAAGATTGCTGCTGTGAGTTACTTGCTTTTTTGACAAAGATTCCTGTCAACTATAGGGAATAAAATGGAAAGATATGGGATGCACCTCCGCTCCAGGATGTGCCTCCACTCTCAAAAGTGGTCACGTTTATTATAAAGGATCAAGGGAATCAGCACTACAGAAACTATAGCAGTGAGGACTCCACACAGGCAGCTGCTCTAAGCTGCTAGGGTATTCTGTGGTAATTTTACTGTCACCTCCAGCCTTTTCGCTGCACTGCTTTGTTCTTGGACTTCAGATCTCAGACTGTTGCATGGGTAAAAAGAGCAAGTATTACTACCAAAATTAGAATTAACTGATTTGAATCATATTTTAAGTTTTCAAAAAAAAAAAAAAAAAAAAAAAAAAAAAGGTCACAGGAAGAAAACTTGTTTTACAAAACATACGTTAACACTCAAGTGTATTCCTAATTAAATATTTGTTCTTGTTGACAGGCATTATCAAATATTTTGATTTGCAACTCATTACTCCCAACAAATTTGGCAGTCCTTTGTTAAGATGCACTTGCCACATCTACACAAACAGTATAAATCTTCATAACGTTTAAGTGTTCTTTGGGTTGGGGTTTTTTTCCCCTTTTAGTAAGTGAATTATGCAATTAAGTTTGGGGTTTTTTGTTTGCTACATATGGCTGACAATTTTAATCCCACTGAGAATATACTTTTTTCTGACAGTTTACCTTAAATTACCTTAAACCTAATATGTTATTTTATCTAGTATGTTTGGTAGATTTTAGGTTACAGCATTTTGACAGAGAATTCCTTAACTGCATGCTTAATTACTAAATATGTTTTACAATGAAGATTTCCAAAGACAGCACAAGTCTGTAGCGGTTCATTAACAAGTCAATCTCTGGGCTCTCAGATACCTCTGAAAGCGTTCCTAACATACTTTAGAATTCACTCTCACTTATTTTTACAGACATTAAACCCCATGACTTCCTAAACTTTTCAACTCCTTTCTCAACTGTAAGTATTCTTCTAGACTATACTTTTCAATTAAAAATGGTTCTTTTTCTAGGAGTGATTTTTTAATGAAGGCAAAAAAACCCTGGAAACCTCGTTGAAGCTCGGCCAATGTTTTATGTTCCTCCTAGAGAAAATGAAGTCAATAGATAATTAAGATAAAGCTTTTTTCCTCCAACAAATTGAAAGCATGACATTTAGGAAAACAACATTTCTGCTGTACGATTAAGACAGAAAAATACAACATGACATATCACTCAAGTAGTTACAATTACAAAAAATGAACTTGCATACATTCATAACAATTATTACAGCATTTAAGGCTTATCACCAGCTAAATTTGAAATGGCAGTCCCAATGTAATTGAAAGATTTTAACACTTCATCTAAACCGAGTTCTCACTAGCACATATTCAAATCTAAGAGAAGCCAGTCACATCCAACAGCTACCACGGGTGTTTGTTTTTATACCAGTACAGACACACAAATTCTCAACAAGTACAACACTGGCACTACATCTACTAATTTAATATGATGACCTCAAATATTCATTTAGCCAGATAAAATGTTGTGCAGCTATTCCTTCCACAAAGGCTTACAGCTTTTATAGTTGAATTTTTCCTTATATGTAACCAAAATTTTCCATTCTTCCAAATTACATCTGTTGCCTCTCATCCTACTGCCACACACTTCCAAGAGTCTGGCTCCATCTTCTCTATATCCTCCAGCCAGCTGATTTAGCCTTCTCCTCCTAAGGTTGAGCACACCCAGCACTCTCAGCCTCTCCTCACACCTCACATGCTCCAGCCTCTTCTGCTTCTTGGGGGCCCTCCACTGGATTCACAGATTCACATGGCTATGTCAGCACCTTTCTGGGGAGCTCAAAACTGGACACAGTACTCAACATGGAGTCTCACAAATGTTGAGTAAGGGGGAATGATCACTTCTTTGTGACTAAGCTCATGAGATTTAGTTCTTTAGGATCAATTTTTTTTTTCTTTTTATCAGAAATATTTGCATTTTAAATTTGCATGCAGACGTGGAAAAAAACCCCCACAATTCTGTACTCAAATTCCTTTTCATACCAGTGGATAGGGCAGTTATTTAACATCTTCATCTTATCCTAACCTTCATCTGAAACAACAGTTTGTTCACATCGCTGCTACCACTAACTCACTGTAACAAGAAAAACTTCCAGTATTTGTTGCACTCATCTTCATAAGTGTGCTCTCCCAAAGAAGTTACACTAAGCTGAATTCCAGCAAAAGCATCTATAAAATCAAGATGAAGCCATCATTCCCCTGCATCCTGAAGCACCTTATGAGATAAGCCTACAAGCAGTATAACTGCTCTCTCTAAAAAAACCCAAACACAAATCACAGGACCACACAAGCTGTTTTTAGCACGTACACACCAAAGCTTTCAGAAAAAAAAAAAAAAAAAAAAAAATCTACGCTGCTGGTTTTAATAGCTGAAAGAATTCAGGACTTGTGACAGTTTTAAAGGAATGCAAATCCCACAGTCCTCCCACTCTCTTCAACCAAACTATTCCTTGTCTTCCTGAGGAAGTAGTGTAAGACCTTGTTTACAAAAGCATGTATGCAATAAGCTATCTGGAGATTGCTATAGTATGGCAGTTGAAGACCTACAAACATCAAAGAAATTAAAATTTGTTTATATCATTCCAGCTCCTATCTAACTGACTTGGAGATACCGTGCACAGCAGAAATTAAGAACTTTTTCTAAAAATCTATATTCCAATTATTTTTTTAGTTTGAGATTATTTCTTCTTCAACTTCTAGAAGCATAACAGAACCATTCTAAAGTGAGAAGCTCAATTAAGGAGTCCAAAAAAACACATTACTAAAAATCTGTTCACAACAACAGGTAGATTCCAATAAGTTATCATGGAAAATAAGGGCACCTTGTCCCATTAAATATGTCCCAATCTCCCTATTTTAAGCAAGAAAATTTTTTTCAGATGCAGTATTAGAAAACCATTAGCTGTTTGCTTCAGAGCAAAACACTACAATGGAGAAATACATTCCAGTTTAAAATTGCACTGCAGAAAGAAAAAGCAATTTTCCCTGCACTCTTTATTATTCCCACAAGTATCTTGATAGGTCCTAAATGCCATTTTTCTACTGACCTCACTTAACACTCTCTCCAATAGACCAGAAGGACATAAAAAGCAGAATCATGCACAACTTGAAGAGGTA
Organism: Fregata magnificens; assembly: GCA_013389945.1. NCBI lineage: Eukaryota > Metazoa > Chordata > Aves > Suliformes > Fregatidae > Fregata > Fregata magnificens. The sequence continues at coordinate 66,406 of WAAD01029210.1, read as the reverse complement.
ATTTCACTGTTCCTTTATTTACATTTGCTTTCTTTCTCCTGGCTACGTTCATTTCATCACATCATGACAATACCCTTTGAGATGTCAGGCTTTCATCTTACATAGTGCAGTATTACACTGAAGCATTAAATCAGTTTTGAACCCATCCATAGATTACTATTCTTCCTAACCACGTACTCTCTTAACTGTACACAGTCAGAAATAAATTACTTACTTTTCTCCCATATCCCACAATTTTTAACTGCTAGATGGTTCTTCAACCTCTTTTAATTAAGGTGCTTACAGCAAGATTGTTGCATTCACTGAATTAACTGTTAGAAGAACTGAAGTAATTTGAACACAGGAATTCCCAGGAAAGCAAAAGAGCTGGTGTTTATCTTAGTACTTCAATGGAATGTTTTTTTAATATGCTGAAACCCTAACTTCAAATGATTACTTCCTAGCCACTGATGATACTTCATTAATCTCCAAGGTAGCCAAAGTCAGTTACTGCACGGTCTTAGTAGGCAGCAAGTTCCCCTCTCCTCTTACGAAGGGGAAGGATTAGCAGTTCAGATCCCAGCAGGAGACAAAGTAATACAACCTATTTAAAAATTAAAGTGAACAATTTCACCCTTTTCTGCTCATGCTGGAATAACAGTAAAGAGCCCACACAATGTTAAATACCAGTCTCTCTCTGTGGAGGGAGTTGTAAGGGAAGCCTGAAACCCGTGTCATAAGGATAATACCCTTGAATCTAAACTTTTTTTTTAGGGTTAAAAAAACCCAAAACAACAACAAAACCAAACAAACCAAAAAACCCCCAAAGTTACTCAGGTAACCACAGCAGAGATGTCCTTGGCAGAGGCAGACTCCTTTTTTCATTGTTAAAAATGGGTAAAGCTTTCCTGCACTATCAAGCCCTACAAAAGGGCACAGTGATGTACTACCCTGTCTCTAAGCTCTCCTCTCACAATCTCCAGGCTTTTCCAGATAAATCGCCAGTGACTGTAACACTTCTTTATACCAATGGCTTTCCTTCCCCCTCCTCGTCCCATCAATGTATTCATTTTATCTAAATCTCTTCTTGCCTCTTACTTCTCTCAGGGAACCTGTCATATGCTTTCTTGCAAAAGCACCTTTTTTCTCCCCTCATCCTTACTTTTCCGTTTTTTTCTACTAAGTAAGAATTGCACTGTGTAAGCTGCCTCCTTTTTGGTACTTGATTACTTTGCATTCCACAGATCTCTTCACTTGCAGATTCTGAAGTGTTGTATGTGGTATGTATGTAGTATAGGTATATACATACACAGACAAATACGTTAAACACCTGGTAAGCATTAACATTTCCTTTTTCCTGTGTAAAGGCCCAAAACCCAAAATTCAAAAGCCAAAAGGCCAATTAAGTAGCCAAATCTGTGACACATCAGTGACCATATCTTTGGCAGCTCTAAGCTCCCATCACTGATGCTATCTGAGAAAGCTGTACATGGCTAGTACCCCTAAACAGTCACTTGTTCCAGTCAGGTTCTAACATTTAGACCCTCATTTTGAAAGTTAGCAATCTGGCCCATATAAAATTACGAGAAAAAAATGCAAGACTCCTAATTATAAATCTCTGATTGCCCAGCAAGCAGGTGCCAAGAAGATATAAAACTTTCTTATACTCTTCTTACATCCTCTGACAATGTCGCTACACTTTGGCTTTTTGCTAAGATTTCTCATGACCACTTCTCCAACGAGCCTTGCCCCCCTTTAGAAATAGTCATCTCAAATGCCTCAGGCTTCCAAGACACATTTGAGCATAGTATCACACGGAAGCTACTAACTGAATAGAAAGTCTCATAAAACAGCAGCATTTTTTAAGCTTCCTCAGTTTGACATTGATGGTTTTTCCATTCACGTGCTGCATCTCCCATGTTTTCCAGATACACAGCTGAACAAAATCCTTGAGGAAAAGGCTTCCTTACCCCACTTTTCTGTTCCTCTGAAGCAGAAGAACGTAACTGTATTCAAACCTTCTTTAAAAAAGCACAGAAGGGGAAAAAATGCTCACAGAAGAGCACTCACCGCCACCGTGCTTGGTCTTAGTGCAAAGATTTACACCTATGGTTTTATAGTCGGCAGTGCTTGGTGTTTGCAAGGCAAGACTACCAGTGCTGTAGCTCCCCAAACCAGTACAAGCTGACACCGCCGCTAAACTAAGGTATTGGACCCTCCTCCTCCATTTGTTCACTCCCAATACTGTGCTATCACCTCCCAAGTACCAGGGCAAGACAATGACCATCCACCCGGTGAAAGAAATACAGTAAGTGTCCTGGGTTAAAGTTAACTCAGGGGAAAAAAAAAAAAGTTTAGTTTTATCCTGCATCAGTTCTCAATCCGGTTCACGCAGTGACTGCACAAGCCTACACTGGAAAAACAGAAGGGGCAGCACAGGAGTGAAAACAAGGAGCAACAGGAGGGATGACAATGGAGGAAGGCTTTTCTAAAGCAGCTTTAGGTGTCCAAGGAAACACCACTGGGATTGCCTTCGTGAGAACCGTTAAGTACCTTACACTGTAACACAAAAGTTTAGTGTTTTGCAGAGAAACAACTGGAAGTCTGAAAGCAGAAATACACACCCGCACCACCGGGTGTTAATACAGCCCGACAGGAAGCACTGCATCAACCTTTAACTCTTCTGTAGAGGGAAGTCCCTACTCAAGGCTACTTGTACCCGCAGCCCTGTGCATCGCACCTGTAACAATAAAACAGTAGTGAAGAACTGCTAAAATCTTTTCTTCGAAAGCACAGACCTATTACACTATAGCGAGGTTTAAGTTCAAAGCTCCGCTGCTACCAAAAGCCTTGCAGTAAAGATACAGCAATGACTCGGGGGCCAGCCGTTTCGGGGAAAGTTACCGGCCCGGCGAACAAGCACCCACCAGGCGCAGGCCTGCGAGGCAGGGCCGTGACCGAGCCGC
>WAAD01029210.1:29326-63010 GCA_013389945.1 Fregata magnificens | reverse complement strand
AGGAGATGAGCTAGCCAATCACAGCGCGAGGTGAGGGAGGGGCACGAGCGAAGAGCGGGGTCCGTCCAATGACAGGCGGGAGCAGCAGGGCGGTGGCTGAGGTGGTAGCCAATGGGCGGGCGCCGGGGCGGGCTCGTGGGGGACGGGTGTGAAGCGGCGGCGCGTGAGGNGGGAGGCTGCCCTGCCCTCCGGGAGGGACCCGGTGCCTCTGCAAACGCTTTCCCTGACGCGAAGGGGACAGCGCAGCGGGGTGCGCGGGCTGGTGCTGCTTCCGCTACTGGTGGTGGCCATTCCTTCGGGGCACCGCGGCTGCTGGAGCGGGGAGAGGGCCAGGGTGGGATGAGGCAGCCGGGGAGCCCCTGGCCTGCCCTTGCTGCTCCGAATCGAGAGAGCTGATGAGTGAAGCGTTCCTTCAAGACTCAGGGGGTTGCCCCAAGGCACGCAGGCCTCGAGCTTTGTGAAAGATAAAGTAACCCATCGGAAGTCTGACAGGAGAGCCCCTGGGTGACACTCTCTGAATGGCTTTTTAGGAGGTCAGACTTAATTACTGTAATGCCCTTTCCTGCCTAGGATCGACTTGGGAGAGGTGTATCTTGGCTCAAGTCCACCTGGGTAACGAAGGACCTGATAGGAAGCCCTGCAGACAAGCTCCAGGCGGAGCTTAAGTCAAGAGGATTTAAATTTGGGCTTAAAGATAGGTGGGTGCTTGGCTGCCTTGCTGAGCTAGTATCCCTGATGGCTGAAGTTGCCAGTCTGTTAACTTTGCCTGCGGCTGTGTTTAAAAATGATCATGTATTTGGCTATGAATTTGAGTATTTTCTGACAGGGTTTGGAAATGTGTACTTCATTCAAAGACTGGATAAACTAGACACTGTGTTTAGTTTAGGGGTAGGTATTACCAACCTTAGTAAGGTTTTGGTTACCAAACATCACACAGACAACACCAGGGAAAGGTGCTCTGCAAAACACAAAGCATCTGTATTTGTGCACTGTCTGTTATACAACTTGTATACATCTTGGTGAGTGAGCGGGAAGGGGAAGGCATCCAGAGGTTCCCGAAAGGAAACAGCCTAGCAGGGTTAATCGCATACTGAAGAGATGGAAGGGTATGACCTTTGATTTCTCCAGTGTAATTGAGAGGGAAGGGCTGTGGTGTTTCTTAGAATGTAACTTGAAACAATCAGAACCAGTCTCAGTTAACAATGGAAAGTTAACAGGTTTAAGCAGATTAATTGAGGTGAGTTGGCTTCTGTGAAAGACAGTCCTTTTTCTTCCCTCAAGAAGACTTGGGAAAGCTTCACAGCCTGGTTTCAGCCTATTTGTAGGCAGCAGTATGTGTTCAGTACGCTTCATATCTCTGGATCACCTTTGGACAAGAGGGCTTTTTGTAATGAGGGGTACAAACACAGGCTGAGGAGTAACAAGTGCAGGCTGGGTGTGAGACCTTGTTCCTTTTCTTGCTGTCGGTGGCCGCTCCCATATCTTGACTACCACTAATGCAGGTATGGACTTGCCTGAGAAGCATTCTTTCTTCACCTGGTTTCAGTATGCAGTGAGACAGAGCTGTCAGCTAAGATGGGATGGGCCATGTCCCCTCTCTCATGTTGCAGGATGGGAACATACAGGAGACTGGTGTTGCTAGGAAGGACCTAGTGATCAAAGCAGCAAACATCCCTGTTCAGCGTTTGGGTGCTTGTGCAAGTGGACTTGTTTCAGTGTAGGTGCAGTTAGGAGTGCTGGTGGGGAAGAGGCACAGGGACTCCTCTTGCTGCTGAGCTTTTTCTGGATGAGGAGGGGAGGGCTTTTGCAGAATTGATCTACGAGGAAATGAACAAATATTATAATGAAAAAAGAAAATGAGTGAGCAAGTGAGAGAGAAGTGTACTAGGAGACCACATGCTATAGAACTTTTTTTGTAGGATTTTTTCCCCTGTTGCCATAGTTGGCTGTTGGCATTTTCCTCCCGTCTTGTCTCCCTTTGAACAGAACAGATTGAATTATACTGACCAGTTTGTACCATGGGTGCAGATGGTCCACCAGCCTACACTCACAGGGCATGTGTGGGGCAGCACCCTCCACTCCCTGCCCACCTGTGTATGGAGGAGTTTCATCTGCTAATGCCTTACTTCTAGAGAGGATAAGCTGCTTCACCTGCCAGGCACTGGATCTCACTGCCATGTTGTCTGTTCAATTAGAGCCCAAACCCCTTCCACATGTAGGTACCTGCAGACTGGTTACTTCATATGTCCTTAAACCCAACTAGCACAAACCATTACAATGCAGTGCTTTCAGTTTTGGCTTAGGAAACACAGGGAGAAAAAACATTAAGGGACCCACTGGTTAACTCATGCAGGACCGGGCAGTCTCACACAGTGGCTGCAGTGCTCCCCTGCACATGGGACCTCATTGTGTTGCCAGGACCCAGCCTGCCCCTAGCATGGGCCCAGAGTAACCTGGTGGTTGAGGGGCATCTGGCCCCTTCTGGCACAGCTCAGGGGACAGGGAAGGCCACGCTCACCCTGGGGCTGCAGTGACAGAAGAGTCCAGGATATCCGTGGAGACAGGTCCCAGCATAGGGGTGCCATCCCAGTGCACAGCTGCTGCCACAAGCAGCACCAAGCACATCCCATAGAGCTCCTGGAGTCACACCTGTGGGCAGCTCTGATAAGGTTCCGCGTGACACACGAGACACCTGTGTAGACGGGTGGCTGCAGCTTGTGCCTCTGGACTACACAGTTGCAAAACAGAGGAGCCAAATAAACTTAGAACAGCAAATTCCAGTTCTAGGTTTCCTTTTAGGTATCAAGGATACTATTCCTGTGAGCTGGCAGAGCAAACAGCCTTACTCAGCCAACTGACTGAAGCAAAGGTCTGTCTCAAAAAATGTAATGAGTCAAAAGGAAGAGTGGACCATAAGTAGCAAGTCAGATGGGCAGGGATTGCTGTGCAGCAGGCTCATATCAACAGAGAGTTTACGTCACTGACATGAGTCAGTGGGTACCGCTTGTAACCACCTGTAGGTTTGAGGATGACGGAGTAGAGTTGTGAAGTTTGGAGACAGCAGAAGGGCAAATTCAGGAAGGAACAATTGGGTAACCACTGGGACATAGAAGTGCAGCGGAAAAATTTTCCACGCCAGCATCCCAAACAGAGAGAACAAGGGCCTTCTGCATTGATAAGAGATAATCAGAACTCGTCACTGAGATATGACTGAGGGGAAGAATTTCCTTTGAGAAAGGAGAGAGTTGATAACAGACAAAATTGGGTGTGTGAATGATGCCAGCTATGCAGAGAGTCTTGATGGAAACTCTCAAGGTGGCTGTAGTCAGAAATAAACCTAAGCCTTTGACTTTTATATTTGCAATGCAGAGACAGAATAAGCAGTGGCTCAGCCCTTGCATTCAAGGCAGTTAATAGCAGGCAGGCTGCTCTGAGAGGGAACAGTCTACATTCTTCAGGTGCCTTTCCTCTTCTTCACCTTCAGTCTCCAGGTGCAGGCTGAAGTAAGCACAAAATGAGTGCTGAAGGTGTAATTGAAAAGGCTGCAGTTTGGGCAGACCAATGTAGTGCTGTGAGGTGGGTATTGTTTCTGCTTCTTGTTTTTCTTTCACAGTTATAGCAACTTAGCACTGAAACTGCAGGGACTGTGCTGGGAAATTACTCCAGGGGAGCAGAGAACTTTGGCTTTTAGTTTGGGTCTGAATGGCAGAATGCCTGCCTGAAGCATAGGAGAAGAATAAGCAGAAGTGTGGAAAGCTATTTGGGGACCTCATAGCCCTTGAAGAAAGCAGATAGCTGTGAGGGTTGCCCCAGGAAAATTTGTCAAGCCCCTAGCTAAACTTTATGGAAAGCTGGAGAGGCCTTGGCGTAGCTCATAAGAGGCAGTGATGCTTGGAAGGTTGGCTAGCCTGGTGTAGGAATGACCATCATTTGTTCTCAGCATATCTTGATAAGTAGGTAAACCGTGAATGCCCACAGCAGCTTGCTTCGTTCTGGTGGAGGCAAGGGGAGGCAGGTACATCCTTCTAAACAATGAAGTTGGTTGGTTTAAATTTAGCTAGGCTGAGAATTGTGTTTCTGCTCCAGGAGAGACCCTCCCTGTCCTTAAAGCTTTCTGCTGTGAGTGCTACCACAGCTTCTGTTTCACTGGCTCAGAGAATAATATTATTCCGGAAATAACTTACCCTCTAAAGCTATACAATGCTAAAAAGACTCTGTTCAGACTATTTTCCCCTCTTTTTTGCAATGAAGCCTTGATGGAACCTATCTCTGGGCACTGATTTGGACCAGAATTTATAAACGTGATGAACTGTTTGCTGTTCAGTGTGTTTTCCTGGAGAAACCAGCCAGGCTTGCATAACATTTTTGTGGTGAAATGGGAAGGAAGCCAGGATGGGAGGTTTGTGATCGGAGATGCAAGAGGCCTGAGAGGATGTACCAAGGACTGAAAGATGTGTATTAATAGGGGTCTGATGAGCCACAAGAAAACAGAGATGTAAAAGGGGGTGGGATGATATGTGTAGGATCAGTGTGTTGGCCAGCAGAACAGGGCATGGGAGGGAATCCAGTGTGGCAGAGGGGATTAATGGCAGACTGACTTAACCCCCTGCAGTTGTTATTCCTTTTGATACACACAGCTAGCCAAAAGTTTAATCCTTCAGTTAGGAGAGAAGTACATAACTGTATTTACCTTTTTTTTCCTAAGTTACAAAATATGTATAAGGTTATGTTTCCAATGGTGTGAGAGAATCATGCAGCAGGACACTATTTCCTTGCTCATGGCTCCAGCCTTCCTTCAGCCAATACCAAAGAGCTGTTTTTCTCTAGGTTTCAGTCAGGGCTGACCACCAAGATTGTCCTAGCTTTGTTTGGAGCCTTCTTTATGCTTTTCATCATGTCCCCTGTCCCCAAGACTCCTGTGCAAAACAGNTTCGGGCAGTGACTTATGCAGTGTTTTGGAATGGAGATTGCTGTTTCTCTGCAGTGGAGCTAGACTGTATCTTATAGCTAACTTAAGGCCAGCAGTAACATCCACCCACTTTTCACTAAGTTTCACCCGACCTATGGCAATACCTGCTTCTTCTGGAGCCTGAGTTTTGGATCTTTCTTTGTGCTATCACAATGGAACTGTGTGGTGATGTGTCTTTTCGTGTCGCTTACTGGCACTGTGGGACCAACAAAGGCTGTAGCTCCAGGAAGCCTTGTAATTGCCACTGAAAGAAGCTGATATGGGTTAAAACTTTCCTAGCAAAAATGATGAGTTTGGTCCTACCATGGAATTCACCTTGGATCCGTGTCAGATATGTGGTTTAGTAGAGCAGGAGAGGCAGGTTTGGGAATGAATGGCTGAGATGGGATCAGTTATTTTGTCATTCTTGGCTTATGTTGGCTTTTGTAAATGGAAGTATGGCCTGGCAGAGCCTGTGGTCAAGATACAGGAGTACTGGCAGAATGGAGGTGCATTCAGTGCATATTGACTTGGGCAGCAGTGGTTGGAAGCAAGGTAACCTCAGTAGATTCTGATCTCATGTTTGGTTCCTGTGATATGTTGTTAATCACCTGTACTGCCTTAGCTTTCACGTCCATCCTTCGTGGACATTCATTGCCACTCATGCCTATTGCCACTCAGGTTGGCGAGTAGTCAAGCAGTGTAGTAGAAACTTTCTCAGGGTTAGTAACTTTCTGACAGTGCTTTATGCATCTAAAGAGGCCTCAGTGCCCTAGGTTCAGGGCTCCCTAGTGCATTCATTACTAGCCCCTCCATTTCAAACACATCGGGGATTTGACCTTGCATAGTTGACATGATAGGGGCTCCTATTTAATAACTCATTCATTTGTCTCCCTGTCTCTAGCAGTGAAGAAAGTCCTGTTGCTGTAACCTGTGACCCAGGGCCTCTGCCTTTTCTGCCACCCATGTTGGGTGATATTGAGCCAATGAGTTCATTTTGTTTGTGCCTTGCTTTCTCAGTCCATAAAATGAGAGTAGTGAGACCATTACCCTCCCTCTCCCCTCCCCATCCAGGATGAAGTGAAAGGCTGCATCTGTGCGGCATAAACAAAGCCCCTATTTACATGTAAATACGTGTGATATCGCTGTAGCAGCAGAGTTGTACCAGTGAAGCCCTCCTTGTGTGCAGGCAGCTTATGTCAGCAGAATAGGGCTCTTTTTTTGAGCAGAACTTTTCCAAGCACTATCAGCTATATCAGCAAAAACATTGAATACCAATATAACTGCATCTTCATTAGGACCCAGAGCCCCACGATATTTTAATTCCTTACTTCTTTTTGGGTGCTTAAATACTTTTGAGGATCTGGGCCTATGACTTTTGGCACTGTGGAAGTGACCCCAAACACTACTCCCATCTGTACCCTGGCGAACAGGTTCAGAGCAGATGTGGTCCCGCTTTATCAATGGCTGCAGAGCACTCTGAGAAACTCTGGTAAAGGGCAGAGTCTCAGGGCTCAGAGTCTGAGCCCGGCAGAGCGCGATCAGGCTACTATGGCTAACTTCAAGGAGGACCACAACTTCTGCTGCTGCTGCTTCTGACAACGTTGTTGGTACTGCAGGAGACTGGACAGGTTCCTCCTTATTCACCTGGTCCTGTGTGAAGAACAGAACTAAAAATAGCGTTCCCTTGAAAATGTGTCTTTGTTGATAGTTTTTGTTTCATCGCTTACTGATGCTATTACAAAAGTCGCACATGAGAAGACAGCATACTGTAGAGAAGGTGAGGATAGTACTCTAGCACCTGAGCAGTGACCAAACCTTAGCTTGGAGAAGGAAGGAAGGAGCAGTTTGTCCCCTTTCAGGTACCAAGCACAGTTCTGCATGTTCTCGTTCTCCTGCCTCTCCTCTTTAGAAACACTGGATGAAGGGAGATAGACAAGTTGACAAAAGACATGGTGGTGTGGTTTAACCCCAGCTGGCAACTAAGCACCACACAGCCGCTCACTCAGTCCCCCCTGGTGGGATGGGGGAGAGAATCAGAAGAGTAAAAGTGAGAAAACTCATGGGTTGAGATAAAGACAATTTAACAGGTAAAGCAAAAGCCGTGCGCGCAAGCAAAGCAAGACAAGGAATTAATTCACTACTTCCCACCGGCAGGCAGGTGTTCAGCCATCTCCAGGAAATCAGGGCTCCGTCATGTGTAATGGTTACTTGGGAAGACAAACGCCATCACTCCAAACGTCCCCCCCTTCCTTCTTCTTCCCCCAGCTTTATATGCTGAGCGTGATGTCATATGGTATGGGATATCCCTTTGGTCAGTTGGGGTCAGCTGTCCTGGCCGTGTTCCCTCTCAACTTCTTGTGCACCCCCAGCCTACTCGCTGGTGGGGTGGTGTGAGAGGCAGAAAAGGCCTTGACTCTGTGTAAGCACTGCTCAGCAGTAACAAAAACATCCCTGTGTTATCAACACTGTTTCCAGCACAAATCCAAAACATAGCCCCATCCTAGCTACTATGAAGAAAATTAACTCTATCCCAGCCAAAACCAGCACGCATGGCTAAAGGAGCTTTTTTTTAATGCTCAGCTTTCTACCTGCAGAGTGAGTCAGTTCAACTCACTGATCCAACAGAAAATTATCCCATGGAAAATTGACTAGTTTTTCTTCAGGTCAGTGAACTGAACTGACTTGGTGGCTGGGGGAAGGTGGCCATAGATTAGATGTAAGGGGAAACTACCCCTTCTGTACAGCAAATTGCTCTTGAATTACAAATCTGGTATTGGGGGTGATGGGAGCACAGAAAGAACCAGCTACCTGAAGCTCAGTCCAGAGAAAAAGGTCAGTACAGGAAAACAGAAGGCTGCTGCCTCTCCTTTTGGCAAGGATATTATTATCTGGGAAGAAGAGAGAGAGGCTTTGCCATACAGTGCAATGGGGTGAGGGAGAAATTGAACAGAATCCTTAATGACCCACAACTAGGTAGTTAAAAACTTTCCCTTCAAAATCAACGTAAGTAAAAGCCATGTTTACCTTGAGGAAAGGAAAAATGTTAGAGGCTGTGCCCTACCATAGGGGAAATCTGCCCCAGGACCAGGGATGGATACCTAGGCTTCCATCAGAGAGATGGTGTGACACTGCAGGCAGGACACATACTGAGCGCTCGAGTTGCTTTCCCGCTCACACTGCTCACAGTGTGTGTGTTGATTGGTATCAGCCAAACAGGGCAGCAAGGCTGGCTCTGTGCTTGCCCCCCAAGTGCAGGGGAGAGATGTCTGTGCCTGACAAGTGTAAAAGGCAACTATGGAAAATGTCAATATTCACAGGAAAATCACATCTCCAGTGAAGACGCTGCAGACCTGAGTGGCTGCTGTATCGGGCATGGCCATAAGAGGGAAGTGTGTGCTCAGGCATTAGGTGTCTTTCTCCAGGCTGGAGCAACCTCAGCTGGGTTGGTTGTGGGCTCTGCAAGCAGCATGGAGTCTGCCTGGGTCCCACCTCCTGTGCAGGGCTAAGACAGGGCCTGTGCCTCCGGAGGCACCTGAGCTCAGCCACAGCCAGGCGTGCAGGTAGCGATGATGGGGATGGGAAGAGAGGGCAGCTGGGGTGGGAAGATGAATTGCCGTGTGCAGGTGCCTGTCACTTCCTGGAGGTGGGGAAGGATGAGATGTGCAACCCTGACCAGTCCTGGGAGAACTGGGACTGCCTTGTCCAGAGATGCTGGGCAACCAGGTGGTGAAATCTCATTTCAGTTGTATCCTCACACACGTACATCAGATCACTGGTTGTATTAGCTGGATCATACTCAGATTAGGGCATTCAGGCTTGAGGATGGTGATGTTGAGTTGCTTTTAGGAGGGGTAGGGGACCTCAAGAGAAAGAGAGCTTGAGAAAGTCAAGAAGGTGAGCTTGAAAGGTTTACAAAGAGGAGGGTGGGTCCAAAAGGATATGGGCAGGCATCCCTGCCAGCTCTCTAAAGGAGACATTTTGCATGAAACACTTCTCAGAGCATTTTGTAGGCCACATGTATAGAGCACGCAAGCTATAGAGCAGTAACAAGTGGGACTCTGTTGTTAGCAACACCATCAGACTCAGGTGACTGTCACCCTCACAGTATGGGCCATCCCTGACTGTCTGCCTTTGCTATGTTCTTCCTAAAACTCACCACAGCACAAGGCAGAAAAGGACAGTTGCACCATGCAATATGGGAACTTGAGGCTCCACCAAGTCTATGTCTGCTGGGTCCCGTGGGCCCTGTTAGCTGGAGCTGTCATGTATGTATGGCTGAGGAGTTTCTACTTGCCACCTGGCCTTGCTGAGGGCAGGTCTGTGCCCACCTTAGTAACACTGCCCAAACTCTAATCACTAGCAACTTCTGGAAGAGCTGAGGGAACGTGATGTGACAGTGGTAGCTTGGGAGAGGTCCCCAGGCTGTGTCTGGTGGTGTAAATGGGAGCTGAGTTTCATCTTTTGGTATGGGGTTATACCTGGCTGTTGTATAGCAGAGGAGTTAGGGACTCAGCTCATGGCTCCTATCTACCATGCTCCTGCTATGCTATAAAATCAGTCACTGCTGTTCTGGACTTCTGTTTCCCTGCTATCACCAGGGAACTGAGCCCTCCTGCAGGGACCCACAGGGTGCTTTGAGGAGAAACTGAATTGAGATTGATTTCCTATAATTACTTGCCAAGAAATGTAAGCAGCAGGGTCCAGTCAGGAGCACCAAATGACCTGATCACCAGCTTCCCATGAGTTGGCACTGCAGAGAGGCACACAGTCTTCTCCTTATAGATGCTTCTCAGGGACATTTTTTCCTCAGAGGTAGAAACAGAGGAAAATGAATGAGACGGCGCTGAATTTATTCCTTGTTCATGCCACAGCATGAAAACAAAGTGCATCCAAGAATAAACTGTACAAGAGCTGTAGGTAGGCAGGTGTTGTGGCAAGGCAGGGGGAGACAGGGTGGGTGTGTCTTTTGGCGGCTGGCTGAGCATGCGTTGATCTTGTGCTTCTAAAGCATCTTATGCCTGTGCAGCAGAGGGACCTATAGTTGCAGGAGCTAGAGGCATAGGTGATATGAATGGGAGAGCGCTGAGGAAATGTGTATTGCTCAGCATATACATGTTGTGTATCATATATGGGCAAGGGTGTTGCACAGCAGGGGACGTAGTGTGTGTATGGGCTGTGGGCGGGGGGTTGCTGTGCATGTGGTTACATGGGCAGCGTGCTGCCTGTGCTGTGAGCAGGGGAGATGTGCTGGGAATGGCTGCATGTAAGGACACAAGAGGTTACTTTGCAGTTAAATGAGGTGAAGAATTACCATGGCGACCGCACTCTCCTCTCCCTGCCAGATGCCAGGCTCCCAGGCAATAATGTTTGTGTGTTGTTCTAGAAGCCCCAAACTCACTCTCCCTCTTTTGAGAATGAGTGAGGACCATGCTGCCCCCTCTCCAGACTGGAAGAGTGGTAGACACTGGAATATGGGGGTGGTTTCTGCACACTCCATCTTTCAGCAGAAGGGGGCCACTGCCTGGGTACCTCCTACACTGGTGGCTGCTGCAGTGCAAAGACAGAAGGGCTGTGGTTTGAATTACTATGATACATTATGGTTCTTGCACTGTATGTCCACACAGTGTCCTCAGGAGCAGTGAAGTCTGAGCCACTTGCCTGTTCTTAGGCACCTACTGTGCATGTGCAGAGAGCGGTCTGTTGGAGGACCTTGTACCCATGCTGCAAGAGAGGTGCTCTAGGGAGCACCACAGTGAACAACTTCAACCCTAGCACCACCAGCAGCTTGGAGCTCACCAGCAATAGGTACTGCAAGACTCTGAGGACAGAGAGAAGGCAAATGTGCACCAGAACATAAAGCCTCCTTGCACCTAGTGTATTCATGCTTGCTGTTAGTGCCCACATGGAGTATGTTTTCTGTTCTTACTCAATTGGATCAGACCATGTCCTGTGCTGTAACCCCTGGCAAAGAAAGTACAGCTGCATCTTTCAGGTACCACAGGAGCCAAAGTGCATTCCTCAGAGAGCTTACTCCTTTCATTTTCAGAGGCCTTATTTCTTTCATCAACTCTCTAGGTTTAGTGCTCAGTGGTCTGTGAGGCCATATAAATCATACCTCTCCTGTGCTCTCAGTTAAAGGTTTGGGGAGATGGTTGCTTTGTGGTCTGTGGGGAAAACTTGGAGGAGGAAAGGCTTTGTGGCCTAAAATGTTTGGAAACGCTTGGTTTGGGGAGGAACACTGATGCATCCTGCACAGACCTATATGCAAAAGCTAGAAAGAACAAACCAAGTAGATGGTCACACTGGTCCTGTAGGCTGAAGCGCCACAGAAGACCAGAGGTGTGCTGTAGACCAGCAGGTAGGTCATCATGTCACTTCTGCTGCACTGGTACATTGTAGACACGCAGAACACAGCTCAAGGCAAAGGTCCAGTGCTCCTCCTCACCAATGTGCCGATTGCAGCATCTTCCCTTGAGTACTCATCTTTTCCCTTTAAGGGTTTTTGTTTAAAGCACAGAAAAGCATGCTAGATGCTGACAAACAGGTATTGTCATCTTGCAGAAGGCTGGCAAAAGAACAAATGGCTGCACTTCAGTGGAGGTGAAGCAATCTCTCCACACAGCAGAGATTTACTAATTTGCATGGTCATGAGGTCTCATTGAAAAGATATTTTTAAATGAAAAAGCAAGGAAATGATGCAAAATAGATTCGAGCATATTCCAGGAGATAGTTAAATTTTTCATAGTGAAAACCAATAATAGATCAGTCTGTGTGCTATGAACATCTCATCACAAAAATATCTATTCTTGTCTCAGCACTGACCTTGGCTATTAGATCTCAATTAAGCAAGTATGTGACTAATGTTTCTCTCTCTCCCACTTTTCTGCTGCAGAAAATAATATTAAATGAATCAAACACTCAGTACCTGCACACTTACTCTCCAGATAGGACCCATGGTTTCTCAGTAGGTTCCATGTCACCTGAAAAAACAGCATTTCTTGTGTGAGTTCCAGGGAAAGGAAATATTAAAGATCTGTGGAGCCAGGGATTGCAGCCTTCAGCACTGAGCAGCCGCTGCTGTTCCAGAACAGTGTGCAGCGATGCTTGCAGATACAGGGGAGGGGTGAGTAGGCCACAGGGATCAGAAAGAGCATGCCGTATCTTCACTTCTTTATGCTTGCTCACCTGGGATCCTTCTTTCCTTTAATTTCTCCCTTATCATTTTGTCCTAGGAGAAGGGAAGAAGTGCTAGTGGATTAGACAAGGTTAGTAATAAGACTATGCAAGACTTGCCTTGCTGCATAAGACCCCTGTGCAAGCCAGGAGATGTCTGCAGACTGGTTCCACTTTCAGCCCAGGTAAATGCTGAAGGATCAAAACAGTGTGCCAAACTCAGATCTCTCCTGGAGCACAATCATAGCACTGGGCCAGGAAGGGCTTGGAGGAGATTATATCCCTACACTTATGTTCTGACAGCCAGCAGCGGCTGTCAATGGCAGGAGCAGCCGCAGAAACAGTTGTTGGGGAGGTGTGCTCCTGCTGTTGACAAGCGAGGATAGGGTGTTAGGAGGGGATGAAGAGTTCTCTCTGCCAGCTAATTACATGTGTTGCCTACAGTTGGGATTCAGGCAGGGAACAGGTGACATGGCAGCATCTGAGCTACAAAGACAGAGGAGGCGGCAGGGAAAGGACAGATTTTTGTTGCACTTATTCTAGCACTGCTTGGAGGCAAGAGGAAGACTGAGGGGAAAAAATGGGTTGTGGACAAGGACACGCGATCTCATACAAACCGCCAGTCCTATGGGGAGCAAAAGAGATGCCACTTTGTCACGAGCATTGTGATGAGGATTTGATGGAGCAATGTCAGTGTGAAGAACAGAAGACAGGTCTCCTACATGGTGGAACAAAGCCCTTGCTTTAAAAGGACCTGTGGCATGTTTTCAGCTGTCTGGGCTGAAAAGGGGCTTATTTGCATGCAGCATTCAGCTGGGTTTAGAATGGCTGCAGATTATTTGCAGTAGTGCAGCTAAAATGTTCCTGAATCCCTGTCATAGACACCTGACAATAGGCACTTTTGCAAAGTCAGGTTTCATCATAGCAATGAGAACAAGCCGACAAACTCAAACTAGTCATTACAAGATTGGTGCTGTTCTCTGACAGTCCTTCCAGGTGCTGGCTATATTTCACAAAAGGTCAGACTAACATTTGACTTTAATCTTAGAGGAATGCTGTCTGAAAAGCCAAGGGGGAAAAGGCCAGTGTATATGAAAGTGTGCTGACTGGAGTGGCAGAAAGCTGTACCTAAGCTTCATCTCAGCCACTGGGACAAGGTAAGACAATGCCAGATCAATTCTCTCTGTTCTAGAGAAGATGGGACATGCTGTGCAACAACTGGGAGTGAGAAGGGTGTTAGATCTTGGTGCTTGTCCCATATTCAGTGTATGTTTGTTCTCTTTTCTCTGTCTGCCTTGGCTGTGACCAGTGACACTTTTTCTTTGTCCTTGGAAGAAACTATTTCCAAACATTTTTTTGTTACCACCACCGCTAAGAATTTCTTGATGCTCCACTCAGGTTTACTTTTGTTCCGCTCCATCCCATGATTCCTAGCTGCACAATCTCAAGATTTGTCCAAGGAGCCATCCCCTTATGAACCAGTGAGTCTTTCCAAAATTTAAATTCTGTCTGAAAACAAAGCTAACTCTGAAGCTTCAGCAACAACCAACACCTCTGCCTGGACTGATTGTTTTTAAGCAAGAACAGTGCTTTGAAAGATGAGTCTCCTTTCCAGGCTGTGTGCTCTCCTTTGGCTCCTCCATCATTTCAAAATCAATAGCTGTCTCTGATTGCCCCCCTCCCCTCCAGACCCTGCTCTTTGCTACCTCATTTTGGTTTTAATTTGCCACAGCAAAATTGCAGTCATTTTTCCCCCATCCTAATTAAGAAACCTATCCATTAAGGACAAAGAAAACAAAAACAAAACCTTCTTATCTAAGCCCTTAGCACAGAACAGAGACAGAAATGATTGGTGAGATGATCACCTCTAGAAAGCCAAGGCCTTTATTGATTCTTCCAGCCTTCCTCAGTAAATACAGAATGAGTTTTAAATTCACCTAGAAGGAAGCTAAAAGCTAATGTAAAGTGCTGACTTCCCAACATCAGAGAAGCAAGAGGCAGTATGTCTTCTAGGCTGACTCACTTTTTACTCTCTATACATAGTTCCAACAAGAATATTTGGAGAATGTTTCGTTGTACCTCATAGAATCATTTAAGCTGGAAAAGACCTTTAAGATCTTTGAGTCCAACCATAAACCTAACAACACAGCCAAGTCCACCACAAGACCACGTCCCTACGTGCCACATCTACACGTAAGTGTGAGTGCCACCTCACCTTACTTCTGTTTCAGTTTCCCCACATTTTGGTATAAATTGGCCTTGCTCCTGACCTTCCAGGGGGTAATGGTCCTGACCTACCTTTTGGAAGAGCTTTGAGATCGTGAAACAGCTTAGAAAAGCTGTATTGTGGGCCAGTGGCCTCCTTCAGCCCAGCCAGCAGCACTGAGCACAGGAAGTAAGCATTGAGTGATGGTGAAGGAGGACACAACCTCAGTGCTAAGATGTGTGATTACAGACACAAAAAGGGAAAGGCTACACAGAGAAGCTCAGGGGAAAGTCCAGTGCTCATGGGGATTTTGTGGAAGAGGACATTCAACAGCACCATAGGAGAAGGTCAGAGGCAGAATAGTCCCTACTGACTTGGGAAAGATGAGATGGGAAATGCCTTCACAAGGTTAAAACTTTCACTGTCCAGAGGAATAAATATCTATCATCTCCTCTGTTCTGCAGAGAGGGAAAGCTACTGCAGGCTTTTCCAGACTTTATCCCCTCCCTCCTCCTCCCCCGGTGTAGTGGAAGTAAGTGGTAGATACCTTCCGTGATGCCTATCTAAATACAAGCCCTAGCTGCGAATAGAAATCAGATCTGGCTCCCTGCTGTACTCCAGACACTTATTTACCATCTTGGAGAGATAAGCATTTAGCTGATTAACCTGTTCAGAGTCTCTGTGCATAGTCAGCTGCTCCTAAGAGGGGTCATACACTTAAAATAGCTGGAACCATATGGGGATGATGCTCACTGGGCTAACATTTCTCTGATATTCCAGGTTGTTCCTCTATTGACCGGGACCCCAAGAGCAAAACCCCTAAGAGCAGGACCTGCTAGAAAAGTCCAGACAAGTCTGCATTAAGAGCATAAAAGTAGGCTTTTGAGCCTGACTTCCTAAGGCAATAAGGCTTATGTTCTCATGGTTTGTGCATGTGTTAAACTCTGTGTGTCCTCACATTCCTGTACAGTGACTTTGAAACCTGTCGGTCTATTTCAATTAGATTTGATGGATGGCATAAATGTCACAGCTAATTAAGTTCCTGCAGGTTTAGTAGGTAGCCAGTTAGAGGAGAGGGACCCTATAAATACTCTGATTCAGGAAGAGGGTGCACTGTGCATGTATTAAACACTGGAGAGATCACATGGGGAAAATCACTTACAAATGCTCAGCTGGAAGAAAAGCTTCAGTGAGAGCTCACAATTTTTCAGGAACGTAAATCCATAGAGAACCATGGTACATTCATTCTGCACCTCACAAAACTACTGCTTTTGTTTAATTGTGATGCAGATGGAAGGCAAAAAATTATTTAATTTAGGAAACACTGTAAAAAACCCCCACAGCCTAAGATCCAGTGGATTTAAGTGGATCTGGTGGATCTAGGGGGTTTAGGAACTAGGATTCAGTAGTCCATTTGTTGTTGGCATCCTGTTTGTAATAGAAACCAGCACTAGCAGAGAGAGTGGTGTACCACCTGAAATAGGAAAAGGTGCTGAAGAGAGCTAGCGAGGAAAGTCAGGGGCCCAGGGCACATGATCTATGGGGAAATGTTGTGGGTCCTGGGGTCATTTCATGTGGCACAGAGGAGACTAAGGGGGACGGGGGGAGTCTAACTGTAGACTTCACTTATTTGAAGGAGAGTTACAAAGACAGTGCAACCAAACTCTTGGTAGTAACAGATGGTAAGAAAAAGGTAGAGGGAATGGTTACAAGTTGTATTTTGGGAAACTCAGGCAGGACACAAGGTGAAATTTCTTCATAAGGTGAGTAGGGCAGTGCTGGCACAGGCAGCAGAAATAAATGGTAGAGTCTCCATCATGGAAGGTTTCTAAGTCTCACATGGGTAGCCCATTGGCTATTCCTAGGGGGAGGTTGGACTAGACACCTCCAGAGGTCCCTTCAACCAGCATTTCTGTTGTCCTTTGACTACAGATATCAGAAGATGATGCAAGTAAACAGCTTGTATGAGCTAAGCTGTAACTTGCGCAGTGGCAACTTTTCTCTCACCTCAACTTTACCAGAGCATATGTGAACATATTCTTAGTGTTCAATTCTTCATACAGAAAAGGTTTTATTAAGGTATTTCTGATTATCATTTGCTAAATATAAATAGCAGAACTTATTTTGTACTGTGCTAAACTTGTGTCAGCCACATCTTGTGCCTCTTGTACCAGATCTGTAGTGTTATGCTACAGATTGTTTTCAACTAGCCTTGGTTATTAGGATTTACAGAGGCATCAGCAGACACTGGATGACTGTCACTGGTTTTCTCTCAAAGTCTCTTCTTGCATAGAGATTATCCAAAAAAAGGCCTTCTATATATAGGTCTTTTGAGGCCTCCAGCAACTTATTTTTCTGGATCATTAATTTCTGCAGTCCATGTACTTCTGTTAACTTTTTGAGGTAAGGTGTTCAGACCCAGGCAAGTTTTATGATTTCATCAGAACTAAAGTATGCTTAGAGGACACTGGATTATAGCTCAATTAATTTTGCATCCCAATTAAGTGGAAGACAATCTTGTCACCGACAAGTCTCTTTTCTGTGTTAAATCTATCCTGCTTCAGGTGTGATGCAGAGAATGAGAATGACTTACATGAATAGATGAAGACAGATCCAAGCTCTTGTCTGCACTCCATAAGATGCAAGCCGGCTTCAACCTGGACCTGTAGCCATGGCAGTGAGATACTGTGCTGCTATCTGGGTATTCCCTACCCACTAGCTTCTTCCCTAGCTACTAGCTTCTCCCTACCTACTAGCTCAGCAGAGCACGTAGCATAAGTAGAGGAGCTTAGGAGCACCTTACTACTATCTGTAGAAATATCTGATGTGGAACGGTGAGGAAAAAATGTCAAGAAGCTCTCAAAAGAAAGGAAAAATACCTAACATCAGAATCATTCCGGCAGCAGGCACAGCTCTAGGGACTGCTTTGCCCATAAGTTACTGCCTGGTTGGCATGCAGAAGGCATGCAGTAAATCTGTCTTGGGCACTAGCCAGCAGTCCGGTTTGTAACACTGAACTTCTCTAGCACAGGACTCTGAAGAGGACTGAAGATTAAAGTTTGTACAGGCAGTTACCTCTTCTGCTTCCAGTATTCATCCCACTGTGCTTTGATTCTGATTTAACTGGAGAGTTTATTTTCCCTTTACTCTTGGTTATTAAAAAATCAGTAATTGTTTAAACTCTGTTGGACAGTTAGCTTTATCTATAGATCACATAATGAACAGAGTACCTGTGGTAAACAACATGCTTCATTTCCAGGTGGCCGTGAATTAAACACTGTAATCAACTCATTACATTAATTTTCTTGCAGAATTGGTCCCGATGACCTCTTCCTTCCCTCCCCTCAGCTATGCACAGCAGGACATCCTAGAAGACTGCTGCCTATGCCATTGATGCAGCTTTGTGCTTGTGTCTCTTGGGCAGTACTTCTCCTTTAGAGGAATTAAAAGCTAGAGATTATCTCAGCATGCACCTATATGAACACAAGCAAAAATTTGTGGTACCTATAGATACAAAAATTTGATCAGTGCTAGGAAAAATCCTGTTGTGTCATCACAAACCTAAACAAATGTTGGTGCAATGTCACAGCCTGAGAGCTGTCAATAGGTCAATAGTTCCCAATCATTCTGTCCTAGAAGGAAAATTAGCAGAGTGTATCACTGGGTGCAGCCCTATTCCCCACCTTTTTCCCAGGGCTGTTGCTGCCTCTTCGAAATCATGGTCTGGAAGCACATGTTGCAGAGCCCACAGAAGGCCTGTGCTTTGCTCATTTGTACTGCACTCTTCTGCGGTCACAGAACCAATGCTCCTGCTAGGCAGGCAGTTCAGAAAATTCTCCCTTCTTATAGTTGTTTCTCTTTGTACACAGATGACTTTTTTTTTTTTTTTTTTTAATCTGGGTCATTTCCCATATGCCCATTTCTGGGTCATGGACTTTTCATTTTCTGGGTGTCTTGATACAGAATTAGATCAGGGCTGTCTCTCACTCACAATAGTATTAGATAACAAGCTTGACTGCAAGTCAGTAACTCAGCAAATTCTCAACTCAGTCACATCTAAACATAATGCTTCAGTGGACTAGATACTTCCCATGACCAATTGCTATCAGTAGTTTGCAGCATTTACTACAATTTCAAACTGCATAGGATAAAGGGTATGGTTTCTTGCCCTTGAATCACAGGAACGGTTGAATCCTGGAATAAATGATTGCTTGTCATTTGCTATATATTTGTTGGGAATTGAAGACCTAAGAAGTGAGAACTATGGACTTAAACCTCAACCTGCAACATGAAGAAACCAGCTCCAGTTCATGACCATCTAGTTCCATGAACCTGTCTTCTCTCGCCTTCAGTGCTGAGTTGGCAGATTTTTGCTTCCCTCTCAAGAGTGAAGAACAGACAGTCTGCCTTCTCACTGTCAGGAAAACAAATATTCCTCTCCCCTTCCCCATCTTCAGGTGCCACTAAGTGAGCTTTGCTGTTTTCCGAGACTTATTCAGTCAACTTCCCTTTCTGGTCACGCTGTAACCTCTCTGCATAATAGTATTCACTCTCCCCGGGCTCAGTTGTAAATACACCAGGCCTAGGATACAGAAAGGACACATTTCTGGCATAGAATAAGATATTAAAACCCACATCTGATTATTTCAAACAGTAAATTACTGGAGCTCTTTGCAGTATTGTATAAAGAATTAATTGCACACATACACACATTCACCTGCTATGAAATAAGCAGACCAGACACACTTTCCCTATGAGGAAAAGCTGCCACATACATATTAAATTGGACTTTGATACTGCAGGCAACACCTCTCTGAAACGGCCCAACAAACCCTGAACTGCCCATAAGCAAAGTAGCCCTGCAGACATATGCTGGGCTCCTCCACCGGAGCTGGCAGATGGCAGAGGCAGTAGATCCAAAAGCAGCCTAGAGGGAACAGCACAAGGGATGCAGCAGCATTAACAATACACTGAAATAACTAACAGGGAGAGAAAGAAAAAAAGAAAAGAGCCAGCACAAAACTGATAGAGATCTTTAATTTAAAAACTGAGTAAGTTTATTCATTGGGAAAGTGCAACAAAATACCCCAGGGATAGTGCATTCCACTCCAACAATTAAAATTGCATTAAAAAGCAGATAGGAAGGTCTGAGTCTTAAAGAGAACTGACACAAAAGCTAGTGCTTTTCTTTGTTTCAATATATTTATCTTTGGGGGACAGAGATAGTCACTGATTAATTTTTTAGGTACTTAATTTACAACTTCATTGCTTCTACTTGCAAGTCATTCTGTTCCTTAAAGATACTAGCTTGGGACTGCAGGACTATAACCTGCAGGCACTTAAGAGGGGACAGTTTTGAAACAATGGGGATGTAGGGCTCAGTCACATAGTTACTGTTGGGAGGACACCCAGCTGGGAGCTACTAGATATTCTAAGTAGATATTGCCCCCAGTTGTTTCTCTCTAAAATCTGAGGTATGCAAAAAAGTCCAGTTCCAGCCATAACAGCAGTTTCTGCTGCAGCTGAGGGGATGCAAGCAGGCAAAAGGAGAGCAAGAGCACAGGCCTACAGCAAGCTTACGGCAGGTGTTGCTCGAGGGAGTTGCTAGTTTCTGATCACTGAACCAATTTTTGCTGTAGAGGTAACTCTCTTGGAAATGCTGCAGGTAGGTCTCACACCCATAGCAGCCTATTCTCATTCATACTTGTTAGTGGACTTCAGCTGAGCTTTACAAGCCCAATAGGATTCTTTAACATAGAGCAATTACGTATCTCTTGCTAGCACTTTCTGCCCAATGATTTCAAAATACTTTACGAGCACTGAACCAAGCTTAAAATTCTCTGACATACAGGTATTTTAAAGGGAACCGAGTACAGTAAACATCGGCAACAAAACGGCAGTAGAGCTCATCTCCTGAGTCCCAGTCCTGAACTTACCCTTCTTTTCTTTTTAAATTCTTTTTCTCTCCCAACCTATTTCTTACAGCAAGAAGGACTACATTTATTCTGCAGAAGTTTATTAATCCCAATACAGACAAGTGAATTCTAGTATGATTACATTAGTTCCCAATTCCATACGGAGGTTGCCTGTCAAGTCCATGTCAGCATGATCTCCTGGTCTCAGCTGTCTGTATTTGGTTTATGTCTCTTGGCTCTGCTGTTCTCCTGATGGTGACTGTCTTCAGAGGGTGCTTGGCCCTCTCCCTTTGTCCCAGATTCCTCTGGAAATTTCTGACCCTCAGCCAACACCTGCCGAATAGTCATATTAATGCGGGAAGACTGCAAGTACTTGGCACAGACCTGCCAATCCTCATCAGAGCTGTGCTCAATGACTGAGCCAACAGGAAGGTCTGAAGAAAGCGCTTGGTCCAGGCATGAAGGCAAAGCTGTCCCTTCAGGGTTGGGGAGGACCCGGGGGACAGCATGGTACAGCAGACGGCTGAAGCCAGACATCACCATAATATCTCCACTGTGCATGAACATTGCTGTTGGGGCCTCTTCCCGCTTCAGGCCCCCAAGCAAAAATATCGAGGATTGCCCAAAACTAGAGATGATATGAGGATGGACAGAGAAAACAAATTCAGGTAGAGAACAATTATATGTACAGTAATAAAATATTAGCAGCTAAATCCCTTTATTAAAAAAAAAAAACAACAAAAAAAACCCCAAACCCAAACAAGAAAACCAGATGGACTCCTAGTAACAACTTTACAATGAGACATGGAAAACAGACTAAGGGGCCTGGTTCAAGGTAGGCATAGTGCAAGCAGTTGCCCTGCCAGGTTTGAAGCTCTGCTGAGGTATTTCGTCCTTGCCTGCTAGTACTCAATTGCCACTCTGCTGCTTTAGAAGAGAACTGTGCTCTGTGCAAAGAGCTCTTCCACTCCAGGTACCACATCCATACTGTTCAAGCAGTCTTCAAAGAAAAACCTATGCCCTTGAGCTACAGCCTCCTACTATTCAAATCTTCAGCGAGTGAAGATTATATACCCAATTAGCAAACTACATCATACCGACTTCCTATAGCCATATGCAGCCATAGAAAAAAAGCCCCCAACCCTCCCACAACACTCAAGTGCTTTCCTTGACTCACCTGAATGATAAAAGGGGCCAAGAATGGTCTAGTTCAGACTCATCTGCATGAATTCCCAGTGAAGAGTCAAAATGATAGTAGTTCAAGATCCCTGCTTGGGCTTGGAAACCCCGGAACCCGCAGGCTGCGGCCACTTGTTCTGAGAGGAATGCAAGGTCTGAGGGGAAAGGAGTGTGGTGATTTGCTGAGTACTTCTGGAGGAAGGAGAGCGTGGGGGAAAAAAAAAAACAAACCACACCCAGAACATCAGAGCAGCAAATACAATTGGAAACAAACATTGAATGAGAACTCGGAAGTTTGGCTGACAGTCATGGAGAAGGACATCATATTTGCCTGGAAAATGACTACAACACAGGCAGAACCACAGCAAGTTTACCTCTTATAATTTAATTCTGGGTCTATGCTGAGACTGCCACAGATTCAATAAATTATGGAGTTAATAATTATAACTGGATGGCAAACTTGAAGTCAGTAAGATTAGTACCTAAGTTTAGTACCAACATCCTGAGGATCTACTTGGTCACTACCTAAAGGTGCCAATGGAAAGACTCTTCTGTATCTCATCAACAGAGCTCTGGAACAAGCATCTTTGTTCCTTCTTTGAAGAATAACACAAACAGGAATCAATTGCAAACCTACTTTTTCTCTCTCCCATGAGTGATTCTGAGAGGACTGGAAGGGAATAACCAAGTTTTTATTAAGGCCACCCAATAATAGGCTGACCTGGTAAATATAAGGCTGCAAACAGATTTTATTAAGTATCTGCAATATACTGATAAGACTGCATATTCATTCTGCCATCCTCTCTCAGCCTCCATCTGACTCAGTCTTATGAAAAAGTTTATTTTGGTCAGGAGCCCCAAAATAGCTGTTAGTTGATGAGACTGTACTATGCTGGTTCAGACTCTTAAGTTCAAAGTCACATCAGCAGCAGTCTCTTCCTGCTCTTGCTCACCCCTCCAAAGAGAAGTAGTTTCTCAGAAGTAGCTGTCTTCAAGCACTCAAGGTCATTCTCACCTTAAGTAGTTAATGGTGCTTTTGTGACCATCCTTTTTGGTAGGATAAAAACGCTCACTTACCCTGAAATAGAGTCACAGGTCTAGAGCTGAGTGTGTGCTACCATTCAAAGGAAAGAACGCAGCAATGGACTTCTGCTGTTAAATCCTTTATAGTAAACTAAAACAGATTAAAATGTTCTTACATGCATGGTTTGTTACAGCCTTCCTTGAGACTGTCTTGTAGGATCATAAGCATTTTATTCATGATACCGTCCTCTGCCTGCCATTCTGAGTGCTTACAGCTAAGAAAAATGGAGAAGAATTTAATTTCAATACCTTAGTATCCCAATTATAATGGTAACCAAGGGTCACCCAGCGCAGCTTCTCCAATAAGCTTCTGGGCTCCCATTTACTGGAACCTTTCCTTCTGCAAAGACAAAATAGAAAGAAATAGGATATGTGTTAATTTCTGATTTTCTGGTAGTGCAGCATACAGTAATAACATTCACTCATCCATATGACAGCCTATTAAAACCATCAATGCTAAACTTTTATTTTCAGTGCCATTATTTTTTCCTCCAAAGAAGCTTGAAAATTCAGTTCATGCAATTTGTGCAAGCTATAGGGCCTACTGCCAACTGCTGTCAGTTTGAAAGCTTGTATTTTCAACATGGTACATAACGGGTTATCAGATGGAGACAACACAATTAACTGGTACAGATTTAGAAGTCAGAATTAAGCATGTACTATTTGAGCACCTGAAAGTGAAAGAACAGAATCTGTGAAGATCTAAAAGCTGCAAACACAAGGAAAAAATATTCTAGGCACTTAACGGAAAATGACAAGAAAGGAAAATGCTTCACCTGACAGTGAAGCGTATCAAGCTGCATAATACTGCAAAGGACCGTTAGTTCTACTACTTGGTACTTTTACAAGAAGTCCTTAGGATGGACTGACTCAATGTTCACTAAGAAGCAAAACTGCTCTAGCTATGACCATACGCTTCTTGTAATGTCAAGAAGTCTAGATTGCAGGTGTCTCCTATCCAGACTGCTATGCAGGCCAAAAACCTGTTCTTCTCAAGTGACAACCCTAATGCAGAGGGACTCAGTGGTCTGAAGCCACATGCGAATTTACCATTCTTACTTGAAGGTGGTGAAGGCAGGAAGAGACCTTGGGCGTGGGCTTTTACGATGGCCTACAGAAGAGTCCTTAAAAAGTTACAAAGAGTATCACCATAGTAAATCAGACAGAAACATGGTAAACCAAAAGGAAGGTATGCATCTATCTTCTAGTCCACTTGTTCCAGCAATTTCAAGCTTTTTTTCAAGCTAAGTCACGTGTTATGGTAAAGAAAGAAAGAAAAGGGAAATGTACTCAGAACATCATGACAAACAGTAGCACCAGATGGTTGGCTCTCATTTATAGCCTTATTAGTTCAGTAAGACATGCTCTCTTTTACAAAACAGGATTCATATTTGTGCTGCCATGGTCAAGTCTCAGCTAAGCATCTGTATTTAATGTGCATTTCTACCTGGATACACAGCTTGTTTCTGCCCTTCACCTACACTGTACTGATAGCTCCTAAGCTAAACCAGGAACAGGAGTAAAAGGCCAGTTTCTTTTCCTTTAGTAATTTTTAATAGCTTACTGATTATTGAAAGAAAGTAATCTTTCCAGTTTCCATCTGTGTCATAGGGTAATAGCAACTGCAATTACCATAACGCAGCAACACAGTAACTGTCAAATACATGCTGCTTGGAACAATTTATGGAGCCTACAAGTAGGTAACACAGCATTTAGAAAAGGGAGAGCCCACAACTCGTTCCTCTACATCTTTGAATCAACAAACTTAATGTTCATAATTAAACATTTTTAGCATGTGCCTTTTGAAAGTGCCCTTCTTCTTTCACTACAGTGCTAGAGTATTTGCACACCAGCAGGAACCCTTATATGCTTGGCAGGTCCTTATTCCTAGAACTCAGCATTTTGCATGTGATTTCACATGTGATTCCTAAGGAGAGAAAAGTCTGAGTGTTATCTATCTGGAAACAATGAGTTCCTAGAGCTGTAGTGGCAGGTGCTCCTACAAGAAAGCACAGAGGAATTCCGGTATAATTCCAGAACAAGACTGAACAGCAGAGAGGCTTTGGTCTGAATGTCCCTTTTTTCTTTATTCACTGGTAAATGATTACATCTATAAAATCCCCCCCGCCTTTTCCTTATACACAAGGATATATATATCCCCTGTAGGGATGCTCTACCCCCTTTTATGCTTTTCATTGTCCCCAGCACTAAAGAAAATACCCAGACTCCACTTTGTGAAGAGAGCACAGCATACACTTCTAGGCACTGTATGGACTCTCCCTACCTTGTGATTCCTGCATCCCGGAAAGAACAGATAAGCCATGACCCAAGCACATTTATGCACCTTCCTGATGGCTTTGAAAAGCATTAAAGTTGTGTCCAATCTTGGAAGTAGATCTCTTTTTAGTTAAGCACTCTGTTTCTCCCCTCCCTGAAAGGCTCTCACTCCAGATACTAGACAAGTTGGCTAGTTTGATCCGCTGTCCCCTAGGTAAAAGCACAAATGCAGCAGTTTGCTCACTTGAAGACTCGGGCAAGTGCTTAATAAAACTGCCAGTGTTTCTGCCAGCCATCACTCTTCCAAACACTGTTTTCAACTGAACTGAATTCAGCTGCAAATTAACCTCTGTTCTGATCGTTCTCTGTGCATGCAGGAGGCGCTGCTGGGAAAGGCCTGTCAAGCTAGAACAGTACCCCACCTTTTTCAGCTGTAGGGCACAATGCACAATACTTTCAAAGAACAATTTTTCATCTTTGATGGAACACAATAAAGGCGTCTGAATTTCTGTAACTAATTCTGACCGAGCCTGGCAAACACAAGTGGGGGCATAACTTCTCTCCTAGGTGCAAATATTTGCACGTCCAAATCTTGCTTTTGCCATTCCATATCTCGTAGATGTTAAGAGTGTTTTTGAAGAAAAATCTCAGCATGTCAATTTTACTAAGAGACTGAGGTGGAAGATAAGAGTTGTAGGGAACTCTGGTCACTCCATCACATGAAACAATCATTATGAAAAATGAGCAGTGAAATCAACAAGGTAATGATAAATACCCAAATAACTAAAAGATTGTGTACTGTAAACAGCATCTATCTTGTATGTATTTTTACAGGTGGCTAATTTAAAAAAAAAAGGTATTAAGGTATTTAAAACTTGGACTTTAAAACTTTCTACTTGACTTCAAAACTTGGACAAATTCTCCATTAACTTCCAAATCAGGTAGAGGAAAGGCAGCTGTGTCAGCCACAGAACTCTGAACCTGAGAGTCTTTCAGAGTGAACAGGATTGCCATTAAAATGGTACATTTAATCACCATCTCATGTTGAATGAAAAAACCCAACCCAAACCAAAACAAAGAAATACTTTGGAAAATAAAACCACAGAAACTAGCTGACCTGAGAAGTTCAAAAAAGTGCAGACAACAGCCTTTCAATTACAGTATACTAGGTCTGACAGCTGACTGGGAAGAAGAGCTAGCATGAGTGGGGTGTTTGGAAAGGATCCCTTTTGCCTCAGGAAAACCAAGGCCAGGCCTAGAGGGACCTCATGGTTCCACTTGTAGCTGAGCTTAGCAAGCTTCGAAGCACCATGGTATCAGCCAGGGTCACTATTTTACATTTGACTGATGGCTTTGGAATAATTTGCTACTAGAAAATCCCATTGTGAGTGTGAAAGCAGAGAATTAACAAGGATGCACACATCAAGCCATGAAAAATCCATCTTTATCTTGGCATGTCTGACACCATCTGTATACTGCCAGCATGTACACAATCTTTTTCAGCTTCCCTTCCCTGCTCATTTTTCTTAGACCTTCTCAGAGCTGAGACCTTCTGGCTCTATTAGTTTTGACCACCAAAGGTTATTGGGGACTTACCTCAGCTGCACCTTGCTCTGTCCCCACAGGTCAATGGTCTTCTCAGGAGCCATGTGCAGGTCCAGGTTGCAGACATTGGGTTTCTGGGGGTATAGCTTGAGACACTGTTTCACCCAGTGACGCTGGCAGCCCGGAAGGAAAGGGTTTGGTATGAAAATAAACCCTGACCAGACAGAAAAAGGGAGGGGGTGGGGAGAAAGTATGATTAGGCATTTCCCTGTTTTTTTCTAAAACTAGAGCAAAGGACCAGGGTCAGAGGTACTGAAAAAACACCTTAGACATACAACCACTGACTTTGCATGTAAGCTGATGAAATCTATTAACAGGTCTGAAGAGTTAAGTTAAAACCTATTGTTTTTTCAGTACAAACAAATGGTGGCCATAAGGTAGAAGGCAGGGAGGGCAGCCAACGCTGGTCCAAGTAAAAAATGACAATAAAGGACATATCTGTGTAAGGCATACTGATTACAGGTAGATAAAGGAGTAAGAACTTGGAAAGCCAATTGCTTTGGAGTGAATTTGATTTGAAATGATTCAGCAAGATTTTTCTCTTGAACCCTGCGAAGTTAAAGTAATTCTGGCCCAGTTTTTCTAGACTTCAAACTAACCTTGTCGCTGCCTCTGAACTCATACTGTCTTCTTATTGCTACTTCAGCATCACAAACTACAGAGAGCCGTCCACAGGCTGAGCAAGTCTCTAGTAACGTAAACTGTCCTCTCCTTTGCTTCATGCTTATTTCCAGGTAAGTCTGGTTGTATCCATCTTTGTATTTTGGTATGGTAATACTCAAAGGGATGAAAATCAAATTATATCCCAAACTGCTTGTTGCTGACTGCAAATACTTTGCAGTCATTGTTAATTAACAAACAAAACAAAATAAACATGTAGCTAGCCTGCACATTCATTTAGCCAGGCACCTCAGGCAGAGTTCAAGCAGCAGCCCAAATAAGAGGGTTAGCAGGGATGTAATGGACTGATTTGGTCTATATCGTAACAGACAAGAGTCCTTGACATAAGATCTGCCATCACCAGGACTGCTAACCGAATTCTTCACTGGAATTTTCTCCCCAGCACCCTAGGGGTGTTTCCTTCCAGGCCAGGGTCAATGGTATTGATGAATGAGTGTCTGATGTGAAGATGCTATTAATCTGTATTGTACCTACTCTGAGAATGAAGGCACTCTCTCAAAGACTGCCAATTCAGTAAGACTCACCAACACAAATTCACATACAAAGAGAGATAAGGGTATAGGAGGAACAAAGGAAAAGGAGGTTTCAAGGTTTTGCCCTACTGTGTCTTTTTGAACTTCTCAGTCATATCAAGTTAAACAGAGACAAAAATAGATGAAAAGGGAAGAAACAAGGCTAGGAGTCTCAGTAGGATACAAACTTGCCTTGTGGCCTTATGAAAGTAGTAATAAAAGCACAGAAAAAGCTTCCTGCCAACATATCTGACAGACCTCACAAGATTAAATTAACTGGTTAGAAAGAGGGCCTTCACTGTATTAATAATATACTGTCATTCATTTCACTCCAGTCCCTGCACTTTCAGACTACAGCAGCCTTCTGATAGTTCTGGTTACAAGAAGTTTCTTTGCCAGAAGCATTAAATTTACTTTCTGTTGGCCTCTTCATAGAGCAGAAAAATAATACTGCCCTTCCCGTCTACAGCTTTTGATGTAGGGTTCTCAAAGCGCTTTACTACATTAATGAAATTACACTCTACTAGGTATGTATTATCTCTAGGTATTAATGAAGGAATTGAAGCCTGGAGGGCTAGTTATACACAGAGCTGAGAACAAGAACCCAAATTTTATGACTCTTGTAGCTTAGAACATGCTCATGTCTCTCCAAACCTTTCATTGCTTACTCCTAAAAACAGATTAGTCCAGATTTACAAAAGCTAGAACAACTAAAAACTGGGTTACTGCTAATGCTTCTGATGTCAAGAAAGGCAGAAAACCCTGAATTTCTAACAGAGTTGCAGAGTTTTACTATAAAATCCTACACTAATGTTCAAGACTAATAGTTGCTGGGAGGGCCAACAGTGCTAGAAATCAGTGACTTACCACACATGGGAGGGAGAAGAATAAGAAATATATTTCTGTAGCAATATTTCTGAGCTGACTAGAGAACACCACAGACAAGCTTTGAAGGCAACACAATTGAACCTCTTGGCCTTGAAAGAGTTGGTCTGAGTGGAGTGGGCAAAAGATAAATTCTTTGGGGATCTGTATAGTAAAGGAATTTGCCTTGAAGAAGCAGATGCAATTCTCTTACTGCAGCAAAATCTTGCGGCACACTAGGAATTAATTTGCACCCAGTGAAAGTGGTCTCCAGCCGCAGTCAAAGGAAGGATAAGACACGCAGATGTCTAGCACAAGAACAACCCCTCATAAAACCAATTTGTGTCAGTTACAAAGACCCAAAGACAGCATCACCCACATCTCACAGAACTCAGGACACCACAACAGAAATTCACCCAGCTTCCTTAGTCTTATATTTCATTGCTCACTGTGGGGACAAAACCAAATAACTTCCCTTCCATTTCCCCACAGACAAACTAAAGAAATTCTAACTTATTTTAGAGGGCTATTGGGGCAGTTCGTTAAATATCTCATTGGGCTTTACGATGTCCAGATAAAGGTACCTGGAAAAGGATAAAATATTATTCTTGTCCACACGATTTGATTCTAAACAGGACTGAGAATCTGTTAATGTATTTGCATTTCATTTTAGTGAAAGGTTTTCTTTGTCAAAGCAAAAGAAAAATGCAGTTAAGTGGAACACTTGTGATCCCCGCCCCCCTATATAATTGCTAGGAAAGATGTTTAGACAGACACAAAAATGACAAGTGAGACCAAGCAAGGGCAGCTATAATATGACAGGTAAGTGGAACCAAAAATTTACAGAGGCAAGAAGAGGTGGAAGCCTTTCTCCTGAAGTTATTCAATTCCCTGTGTATTAACCATGCCAGATGGCTCGTGTGGCTGCCTCAGTTTCAGAAATAGTAGGCTGGCTTCATAGCAACCCACACAGACACTGACTGCAGTCCCGATGAACCAAAAGAAACATGCGAAAAACCCAAAAATCAAACAAACAAAAATTCCTGAAATAAGGAGGATCTGGGGAACTACAAACTCATCAGCCTTACCAAAACCCCTTGTAAGATCATGGAGCAAACTTTCATGACAGCCATTTCCAGACACAAGGTGGCTGGGAACAGACAGCATGGATTTACTGAAGGCAAATTTTGTCCAACCAGCCTTACTGCCTGCTACAGTGAGATGCCCAGACAAGGGGAGAGCCAGGGATGCTGTTTACCTTGGTTTTAGCAAAGTTTTCCAGTCGGTCTCCTGCAGCATCATTGGAGCCAAACTGGGGGATCATGGATTTTATGAGTAAACTAAAAGGGTGAACAAAAGCTGGCTAGGCCACCAGACTTAACAAACAGCGATTTGATGGTTCAAAGTCTAACCAGTGGCTGTTATGAGCTGCATTCCTCAGGTTGATACTGGGGCCAAGACCGATAACTAACATCAACAGTAGCTACATCAACAACCTGGACGATACGATGTTCATCCGCATCACACTTACAGATAACACTAAATTGGGGCAGCAGTGGATATGCTGGAGGCTACTGCTGGCACTGAAAGGGACCTTGACAAACGGAAGGAATGGGCCAACGAGAACCTCAGGAAGTTCAACAGTGATAATCCTGCACCTGGGGCAGAATAACCCCATGCAACAGTATGGCCTGAGGACCAGCAAGCAACTCTAAATCAAAGGACTAGGGGGTCTTGGAGGACAAATTGAGCATGAGTCAGTAGTGCACCCTTGCGGCAATAAAGGCTGATTACACATTGGCCTGTATTAGTAAGAGCTACCTAAAGGGGCATTATAGAGAAGGTGGAGCCAGATTCTTCTCAGAGGTCCATAGCAAGATTATGAGAGGCAACAGTCACAAATTACAGTAAGGCAAATTTTGATTAGCTGTAAGGTGAAAAAAATCACAATAGTGGTCAAACACTGGAACAGGTGCCCAGAGAGTGTGTGTAATCTCCATCCTCGGAGATTTCCAAAACTCACCCATACAAAGCTCTGAGCAACCTGATCTAACTTTCAACTTGACTCTGCTTTAAGCTGGGAGCTGGACTAGACCTCTGGAGGTCCCTTCCAACGTATGATTTTGCCAGGTGACCTGCAAACCTAAGATCCATTTCAGTTTTTGAAATAACCTGCCTAATGAAATTACTCTGTACCTTGAACAGGACAAGATGTTCTTATTCACTTATTGTACTCAGTGTTCTACACCAGCAAGTAGATGCCACACTTCAGCCCTGAAATTACTGTATTTCAGTCACTTATCTAATTTTCATGATATATGTTGAGGAAAAATAGATGCTACAGAAATACGAAATCTCTGTCAAAGGCAACAGGAATCCATTCTCACGAGGGATGGTCTGGTTGATCAGAGACTGTGAAACAACTGGCCCTTCTGTTCTCACCTTCATATATATTGCCGCATCCCACCCTTTAGCTGACTTGTTTGTCCTTCTGCACTTAAAATAACATTAAATTACACCCAGGCAAACCAAAATAGCTTTTTCAGGCAGGGCAAGGAGGGTAAGAGGGAAGATGCCTGAATGCAAAGCAACAAGATTGTGTTTAATTCTTCCTGAAATCAGAAGTACCTACCTGGATACCCATTGAGGCCATAGGCTTTCCACTGGCTAACTGGCTGTAATCCTGCTCTGTAGGCATCTTGATCACTGACTGAAGAAATACTAAGCTGTGATCTGAACACCTGGCAAAAGAAAACAGATCTGGTTAGGGAAAAAAAAAAAATAGAGAAAAAAATAATAGAGAGAAAAAAAATAAAGACATACAAAACTCATCCAAAAATAGCACCTATAAGAAAGAGTGCTACCATATTCCAAGGTAAGTCTCATGAGAACGCCAACTGTACCACAGAACTATTGTCTAAGCAACTGTGACCAGAACAGGGCATGCTGCTAACAGAGCTAGTACGTACTCAACACAAGAATCAAAAGGGACCTACAGTTTTTACAATACTTAGGGACGAGAAAAGGGGTCCTCCATTCATTCATTCCTCATTCATTCCATGGGAACTCATCCACTGTGTTCCCACTCCCTTCTTTCCTTAGGACCAGGAACCATCTTAGGGAGGGCAGGGTAGAGGCAAGTTGGTTTTGTCCTGGCTTAGCTCCCCAGTCCAGCTCTCCACACAGCTGTGCAAAAGTACAGGCTCATATAAGTAAAGAGCTTGCCAGGCATAGTGGGAATAAGCAGGCAGAGACAGGCAAGACTTTGTTTATGACAATTTAAAGTGTATATGAAATTAACGCCTTTGCACATGGACTCTGCAGTGGTTAATGTGTAAATCGGTCTCTCTGCAGGCTGACAGCTCTGGTTAACATCTTCTGAGGAACGGGTCTAAATTATGTATGTAGAATTTGTAAAAAAACCTCCAAACTAGTGCTGGGCAGCAGCTTCTGGCAACGTGCTCAGTTTTACCAATTTTTCAGCTCTCTGCCAAAAGCAGCTTTGCAACTGCCAGCCTTGAAGAGCTTAGTTCAGAGTCCTGTCTGCAGAATGTCCCCAGGAAGGCTCTTCCTTTGACTAAGACTCTGCCACCTCTCTGCCTTCTCAAACTGCTTACACACCGGCTACCGCCAGGGCTTCTGGAGAACGAGCTGTTTCTACACTGAAAGATTTCATGTGCTGAAGCAGTTAAACAAGCCCAGTAGCAGGGCAGCTGGGCTATGTCACACTTCACTGAAGTGCTCAATCACTTGAAGCAGTTTTCTGAGAGAAAAGGAACAATAGTATCTGGGCCAATCTGCCTGGCCTGTAGCAATTCTTAAAGAGAAAAGCCAGATGTTTTTAACCTGGGGGAAAGAGGAATAAAAGATGCTTTCACTAGTAAGCTATCAACTGATCTTAGAAGGTAACAGGCACAAAAAGAATGATTTGGAGAGGGGACAGATGCTTGTGATGCTTTCAAGTACTTTGAATTTCCCAGAAGGGCTGTAATCCTTTATTTGATAAAGGATTGCTGCAAGCTCAAGAAAGGCTGAAATGTTAACAACTCCCTTGTTTAATGCTAACGCCTTGAACAATTTCATATGGGTCAGGTTTTGTGTCCCATTAACAATATCAGAATTATAGTCTGAAAAGATAGAAAAATATATATTGTAATAGAACAGTAAAAAGAAAAGGCTAAGCATCTGAACTATGAAAAATTAGGCAAAGTTTCATTCTAACTATATTCCCTACTCCCTTTTTTCATATAGGCTCGTAAGTAGAAAATCCCTGGTTAATAATGCTTCAGCAGATATCCATTATCCTTTTGTGAGGTGACAAAACGGAAGATGAATTTAAAGGATCACTTCTCCATCACTCAAGACATGGTAAACTACTAACCATGACGGCTACTACTTTCAGATATAGTCCTCACTGTGTGCCCCTAATCCACTGCAACAGTTGGACTCGCCCTGATGGCTAAGCCCAACGTTTATTATACAGGAGTAAGAAAGGAGAAGAAACTTTACCAAGGGGAAGACAGCAAGAACCCTGGGCACGTACTGTGCAACAGGGGGAAGCTGATCCCGGCTCCCTCTCCAGCTCACCCAGGTATTTCAGGGCCAAGACAAGGACCAGTAGGCCCAGGAAATACTGTCAGCCCCAATAGCGAGATTTGGTTTTTTCCATCCACACATTCCTTTGCTTCCCTTAAGTAACACGTGGTTCTATTACAGGCTTCGGAGATCCCTTACTACAGCAGAGAGAGCTAATTAAACGTTATGGGAGTAAATAAATATAAGCAAAAGTGGTAAATCTGTGAACAGGCAGCGTGCTGGCCAGGAGCGGCTGGGACGGCACCTTGTGCCCTCGGTCAGGGTCCCATAACCCCGCGGGCAGCCGGCCCAACAGGACCCAACAGCAAACCTGCCTC
Organism: Fregata magnificens; assembly: GCA_013389945.1. Classification (NCBI taxonomy): domain Eukaryota; kingdom Metazoa; phylum Chordata; class Aves; order Suliformes; family Fregatidae; genus Fregata; species Fregata magnificens. The sequence continues at coordinate 29,651 of WAAD01029210.1, read as the reverse complement.
TGGGCCCCGCGGGCAGAGGGGCCCTGGGCCCGCAGAGCTGCGCGCCCTTCCTCAGCTGCTCGTCTCCAGTCATGCTGCTAGTTTTTAAACGTTATAGCGACCCGTAAGAGGCTCGGCGCTGGAGGGCAGCATCTTCTAATCAGTGCCGGGACGGAATTAGAGACCTGGCGTCAAGCACGAAGGGAAGCAGCAGGTAGAGAGACCAAGCTGCAGCAGCACCACCACAGCACCCCGCGCTGAAACACCGCGACGCCACTCGAGGGCGGGACGAGCTGGGAGCGCGCCGCGCCGCGCCGCCCGGCCCCCCACCATGGGGCGAGGGCAG
>WAAD01029210.1:7428-29192 GCA_013389945.1 Fregata magnificens | reverse complement strand
GGGCCGGGCGGCGTGGGTAGGAGGCGGTGGCGGCCCCGCCGCGTGTGCCGGCACAGGCCGTGGGGGCCGGGCCCGGCCCGTGTAACCAGGTGTGCGTTTCCCCCACAGAGGAGCTGAAGGAGTACTTCTCCCAGTTCGGGTCAGTACAGAGGTGCCAGCTGCCGTTTGTGAGTACCCGCTCGTTCTACAGGCCGCTACTCCTGTCTTCTCGGTAAAACGGGGAAGAGCCGCCGGCTGGTGCTCGCCGGGTCCCGGCAGGGTTGGTCCTGCTGCTGGGGCCCTGCCCCGAAGCCGGCTCCCCCGCTCCCTCGGAGCTGCTTTCTGGAAGCCCCCTCTTGTACTCTAGTCAGGTTTTCGGTGCTCTCCGCCCTTAGTTCTTTCTCCCAGTGGGTGCCACTACTTGTCTGCGAGCCGTAGGCCTCATTGGAGCTTAGTCGTTTCCATTAGCTTGAAAGAGCTTTAGAAAGCACATCCCTCAGATCCTGTTGATGCTGCCGTTTCTGAATAATTAACCTAAAAGTGCTTTGAGCTTCTCTGTCACCGTCTTATCTTTCTTCTGACAAAGAATAAAGTGTTTATGTGCCTGGTCTCACTGGTCTAAAAAATCTAAAGATGTAGGTATGAACCTACAATCTTTTCCTGTTGTGGGTTCATACCCCATCCAGACTGCGGGGCTAACACAAAAACCGGAACCTTTTCAGGATGTTCTCAAGCTGTCAGCTGTTCATGCCTCTGCCGTTTAAGTTATGTATTGTCTGAGCGTGCAGGTCAGGGATAATAGTATCTAGTGCAGTTTCTCAGAGATGAACAGTCAAAAAAAAGTGTTCCTTTCCCACTCTGTTATGGATAAGTTGCAGGTCATTGCTGAAGGAGTAGAGGTTCTCCTGCCTGTGTTTCTCCGTGTGAAGTAACGGTCTGTTAAATTAAGCTCAGTGTGCAGTGAACTTCAGTTAGTGAGCTGATGGGTTCACTATCAGTTGAGGACTAGTTTGGAAATGGGGAAAGATAGTTTGAAACAGTCTGGTTATTTCTGAACACTGAAGCTTAGGTGTCTGCGTGCCACACCCTGTTCCTCAGGCCCAGGACAGAACGTGTTGCTTCATTGCCAAGGCTGGCAGCTTACTGTAAACCTGCCTCCATTGCTGATCAAAGCTGAACTGATACATGTGTGTATGTTTTGATTCAGTGATTACTTCAGGAGCATTCATTAATGCTTAAAACTGCCAGAGGTACAAAAATGTGCCAGCAGTGTAAGATACCCTACTGAAGACCTCACTGGGATAGTGAAGCCAGGCAGTGTGACTACAGTACCTTGTGGGTGAAAACTTCACCAGTGTTTGGAAGTGCTGCCAGTCATGCCTGATGATCAGTGAATTCAGTGGCAGAGCTGTTGTTAACTCTGATGGGGATCAGAGCTGGGATAAAAGGCACTTTGGTAGACCTGGCTTTTCTGCATTATCTCCTCTTTATTGACAACTGTCTTTTCTGACTGGCAAATTATTCTTAAAAATAACTTTGTTTTTCTTTTCAGTGCGGTTAGTGCTTGTCATCTCGAATTGCAGCCTGCTTTCTTAGTATCTTAAGCAGCTGCTTTATCTTGCTGAACGCTTTTCAAGTACTGTGGCAGGCTTATTTTCAAATCAGGCAGCCATTTAAATGTCAGTTCTGTTGTGACTGGCTTAATAGTAGATAACTACTGCAGTTTGAAACAACTGGCTATGCATTATTCCAGTCTTCAACTATAACTTAAAATCTTAAATTTTTTTTATGATTGCTGGACTGAAATTGAGAGAAATGGATGCGGAACAGCCTCTGCTAGGCCCCTGCATGCTGTCAATGAGAGTAAATGTCTTAAAGTGTGAAAAAGGCTTCTGAAACAGCAAGTGAGCTGATTTCTCTGATAATTTCTGAATCCTTGAATTGAATCTCTGTAGAAAGTTTTTAACAGCCTACGTAAATATTTTCTCCAGTAATTATTTTTATTTTTTTTTTAACTGGTAACTAGGACAAAGATACAGGCTTTCACAGACGTTATTGCTGGATTAAATTCTCGACTCCACAAGATGTTCAGAATGTGTTTCAGAAGGACTCCCACATACTTGAAGGTGCCAAGGTAATGTGCTTTAATGAAGTAATGTAATGAGTAGAGCTCTTTAATTCTGCCTTTGATTGGACACAGTAACATCAAAATATTGCCATACTCGCTCCAAGTGTGATTAAGCCTTTTGCCACTTAGCGTGCTTTTAATGTTTTTTTTAAATCATTAACACTTTTGTTTATTCCCCCCTCTCAACTTGACTCGTTAAGGTCTGAGATCGTATAGATACCACAGAGATCACATACCAGAGATCAAAACCTCCTGCTATGCTAAGCTGAAGGAATAGGAATGCAGTAAAACTGCTCAGGAACTGCCATGCAACTAGTTATTATTTGTAGTACAGGTTTCTGCAGGTGGATTCCAACATGTAATTTGGATGTTGGGTGGCAGGGGGAAAATGACAAAGAATGTAAATCTAAGCTTTGAACTTCAGTGAAAATTTTATTTTTTCTTCAGCTATCATTTCTTACAGGAAAAATCAGCTGCCTGCTTTCATGTGTTCAAGATAAGATAACATTAAATTAGCTTTAGTGGAGCTTTTTTTTTTACTTGCTGTCTCTAACATTTTAAATGTTACTAAAGGAAAAAATATGACATTTTGCAATCTTAGTGCATGGTATCAAGAGACAGTGTACACCATCAGTTAAAAACCTTTGGTCTAGTACCCATACAAAGGTGTCTGTCATTGACTGGTCAGTTAGAGCCAGACAATTGTATCATCTAGCTTTGCTGCAGCAAACAGGTAGAGCAAAGAAATGGCCATCCCACTGCTTTCCAAACACTTAGTATAGGGTGGTGTTGACAGATAAGGATAAAAAGACAGTGAGTCAATAGCAGCCCAAAGCCATTAATAAATTAACAGGTCTCATGTCAAAATCATTAGAAACTTGCATCTAATATGTTCACTAAATAGGGGCAAATTACTAAGGGGATTTTCTTGTAGACTTACATGTGCTTCAGCTGACCTAGCTACTCAGACCTAGTAATACAGAGTCAAACCATGAGCAACAAGCAGGCTAGTGTAACAGACATAATCAATTCATGTCTTTGAATAATTAATAAGAATTCTTCAATAGCCTTCTGACAACTAGTTTCTCATTTTGAGACTTTCAATGCTAGGAGAGGGTAAGAGTAAAATGAATTGCCAAGAGATTTCAGGGATGCAGTATGTTGATCATGATAAAGTATTTCGCTTGACGTGGTTCATACTACTGCAGAAGTCTTCATTGGTTGTGGTTACTTCAGTACCTATTCCTAAGAAGAGCTGACGTGTGAGTTACAACTGTGGTGCAAAAATGGAAGCAGAAATTAAGGAGTGGTGTGCCAACTTCAGTCTTAAACCATGACAAGCCAGGCAATAGGCTGATCCCTCAAACAGGGCTGAAAATAAGTAGGATGTTATCTGTATGCAATTATCAAAATAAGTACTTGGACTAGCATAGATGAGTATTTAGTGTCAATTTATTGGAAATTATTTTGCTGCTTTTTATTCTTGAAGCTGTAAGATATCCACATTCACTTAACTGCCTAGGCTTCGAGGACTGTACTCTCACAAGAGGTGCAAGAGCTAAGAGACTTCATTATAGTGAAATAAAAAGCAGAAGGCAGACAGTAGTTAGCTTTCTTCATTTCTTAAAAAATACAAGCTTCTCTAGAAGCAAAATACATAAGTACTTCTCCCAGTTTGTTCTAGGCTAGCTTTAGACAGTTACCTTCTATTAGTTCCACTTGAAAGCACAAGCTTTTAAGATGCATTTTGCTGATACAACTAGCAATTGCTGTGCAAATTATATTCAACTTTCCCATTAGGAGCTTAGCATTTATGGTTACGATGGCTCATGAAACTGAACCAGTTATAAACCCATCTTCTGCTTTCCATATGAATGTTTTAGAAGATCAGAAATGAGAAATATCAAACCTTCTTGCCTAACTAATTTGAATAATTTCCATTGTTTTCAGCTCGTTCTCAAACAGCAGCCCCGTAGAAGACGCAGTCAAAGAAAGAAACAAAGTGAGTGAGCAGTGGAAGGAGGCTTTATTTCACTAAATGTAAAGAAACGAAAATAAAGACTACTGAGAAACTATGAATGAGTATTTGTTTTAAAATGTTTAAAAAACAGAATCCAGCTGTTTCCCCTCCTTGTTCAAATAAACTGTATAGCCACACTAAAGAAACACTGGAATCAAAAGCTCCCTAGCATCCATTACAGCATAAGACAGTAATTATATACAGCAGGAAAGCTTTTAACAGATGAAGCTTTAGCTACCTACAAAAACTAAAGCTGTAGGAAGGGGCTACATTCTCTCCCTGAGATGCTGGGCAACAGGGAATCGGCAAAGTCAGAGCACTTGCTAAAGAATAATTCCCTTGTGAAATGTTTCAAAGTGGTCTCCATTCCTCCACTCTCCAGGGGTAGCTGTCCTATGTAGAAGAATTAGTGTGTGTATATATATTTCCACACAACAGGAGTTGGGAGCTGCTGCATTACAACGCCATCCCCCTATACACCTCTGAAATTAAAAATGCCTTTTGCATGAAGTCCAAGCTTGTAGTCCACATCTCTACCTCTTAAGGAGCGGAGGCATTCAGTCCTTCCTCCTCTTTTTGCTCTCATGCTCATGTTCTTTAGGGCGGCTGCTATCCGATGGCCGTTTAGAACCACCATGTTGCTTAGCTTCTTCCAGAAACTTGTCCAAACCAAATGGATCCTCCTCAAATTGAACTGGTCCATCTCTGCCCCTCCCTCTGCTGTTACGATCTGAGTTAGAAAACTCTTTATCAGGAACAAACCTGCAGGAGAAGAGGTGATACTCAGTTGATTGTAACTTCAGAGTACTAATTAAGAATATTTCTTAACTTTATTTTCTTACCTATTGGTCTTTATTCGAGCCTCTAGATCATCACCATACATGTCCTTATCCACATTTTTACTTGGCCTGTAGATATTTTGGGCCATATCCTTCCCACTTCTCCAAGGCTGGTCATAAACATTATAAATTTCATCCTCTCCTCCAGCAAAGCCACTGTCCATACCCTGTGAAGAAAGAACACCAGTATAACACAAATGAGTCTGCAGAACTTCACCGAATTTATTTTAACATCAAGGTACACTGATGGTGTCACAGATACACAAAGATGGTACTGTGTGATTTCCTATTGATTTCAAAGGAGTTCAAGTACTTCCATTAGGATAAGAGTGGGTTTGTGTCCAGGATAAAGTCCAGAGAACATGACACAATCATTACAAGCCTCAGTCACGGCCACTTCTACTCTTCCAGAAAGCAACAGGAAGAATTATAGGCCATTCATATTTCAGAATAATAGATCACTTCAGTCTGCCCTGCCAGTACAGCTGTCTATAACAGCTAAGTACAACCATACAGAAACATGTATTATTCAGAATTTCTGGAAAACATGATTTAAGCTGACTGATCCAAATCACACAGAGGCTTACGTAAACTATGAAAGTAGAAGTGGATGCTTGTTCACTTTTGATTCATCAGCTTTCCCTTCTGCCTGCAAGTCTTTCATTGGAGACGTGAAAAAGAGTGACTGACAAACTGCAGGTCTATTCAGGGACTTTCTGAAGCCTAATCTACTTTTGCATCTCTGAGTAGTATAAAGTTCAAGGAAAATAAATGTTGCTGTTAACTATTTATATCTTCAGAAGGATTTTTAACATAAGCAATAATGGGAATAGAAAGTATTTACTTGCTTCTCTCTCAGAGCAGATTTCCCTGAGTCAGTACATTTGTACAAAAGAAGAAAATCAGGTCACTGCAGCTTGAAGGCAAAATAGCTTCTTTCTCCCCACTCCTCAGTGAGAAAAACCACAACAAAGCCACTTTAATCCAGTTATACATTCAGAATATTCCATTTTTGTTGCATCAGCTATAGATAAAGGAGATCAATAGTTTCCTAACCAGTTATGTAGAGACTTAATTCAGAGTGTATCCACGCCAACCGTGAGAACAGGGTCCCTTCAGTATTCTAGCCATACCCACCAAGGAAGGATGAGCATGTTCTCATAGAAAGCTACACAGCTGTGAAAAGGTATTTTTACCTTGCTCTGGTTGAACAGCCTCTGGTCGTATTGGATTTCATTGGATGGCCTGGGGTTGGGTACCCCTAGGGCAATAACTTCACTGATATCTCTGTTCTCATTTCTCTGCAGCTTTGACCTGAATTTAAAAATTTTGATTTTTATTAGGTCAGTAAACCATATTTGTTGACATGCTCCACTGCAACCTGATCCTGTATTAGTTGCTAACAGTTTCCCCCAGGAGCCAGGCTATTGCCCTTCCTTACTAGGTAACATTTAAAAATTTGTCTCCTGGCAAAGGAAACATTTGGGAAAGTTATGTTCAGCTGGGCATGACATTTAAATTTGCTTTCCGCTATCTGCAATTTACATCAAGCTGACTTGGTCTAAAATGTCATATTTATTTTTTGCAAGAACCAATGTAATTATATTCTGGGAAGGCCAAGCAATCTAATTTTAAGATATTGGAGATTTTAAGCCTCCAGAAACCATTTGTGCTCAGAAATCTCACTGGCTTGGGCAAACAAGATACTTCAACCTACACTCATAAATCTAAGCTTACTTCAAAGGAGCAGCTTCTAGAAACAAAGCCACTAATGATGCTCTGGTCTCACAGAAGCTACAGGATCCAGGTTTCAACCTTTGCTGTCAACATGTTAATTAAATCTGAATATACTGAAGTTCTGCTAAAGAAAAGCCCACTCAAAACCAACAACCCCCCCATCCCTCCATTCATCTGGAAAATTCTAAATTTAGAAGAGTGTACTGCAGTACTCTAACACAGTAATACCATTTTATACAATGAACGAATAGTGAATACCAGTTTCCGGTATGAACCGGTGAATATTGCCACAAGGTAAAATTCAGGCACTCGCATCAAGCAAACGGAGAAAGCCCAGTGTAATAGTTTCCCTAGTGGGGAAGCCAGTGCCAGAACAGGAATAAAGCAGCTTTCTTCTGTGACTCACCTTTTGTCAGGGGCTGCCCTGGAAAGATTTCTGTCATGCTGCCTCTCTTTGCGCCGGTCATGTCTGATTTCATCTCGTTCCCTAGCTTCGCCATCCTCTAAACAAATGCAAGATGGCTCATTACAGACAAACATTTGAAGTTTGAATTAACTATGCCACAGACATTGGCACAGTGATTCCATTTAGTGTTCTTTTACAGAAGAGAAGTGACCCTTAGCACTATTTAAAATGTTACACTTTAAACAAACTGAATACATGGAAAGCCACAACTTTCTTATGCCACAAGCAATTAACTGTCCTTGACAAAAGAGTTAAAGCAGACATATCCAACAACTATGTTTTCTCAGCTTTCAAGAGCTCAGAATACTTGTCCATCTAGGAATTAATATCCTAAAACACCTACAGATCATCATATCATACTTTAATCTCTTAAATGTAAAAATATTGTTCAAATACACAGGCATCTAAGTGCCTTGAAGAACATTCTGTGACTCCATATCACAGAATCACTCAGGTTGGAAGGGAGTCTCTAATTCAACCTCCTGCTGAAAGCAGGATCAATGCTTAATTCAAACCAGGTTGCTTAGGCTTTGTCCACTCAGCTGGGGAAATCCTCCAAGGATAGATATTGCCAACCTCCCTGGGCAACTTGCTCCCACTGCTTCTTGTCCTCATGGTGAATATTCTTCTCCTTGCACGCAGCTGGAACCTCCTGCTTCAACTTTTGACCACTGTCTCATTCTTCCACAGTGCAGCTTAGTAAAGAGCCCTGAGATGATCTCCTTGCAGGTATGGGAAAGTTTCCATTATATCCCCCCAAAGCCTATCTTCTCTTGGCAGAACAAGGTTCATCCTCTCAGCATCTCCTCATTGTGCAGATGGTCTAGCCCCTTGACCATTCTGGTGGCTCTCCACTGAACTCGCTCCTGTTTATTAATGTCTGTCTTGTACCTGGGGGCCCATAACTGCACCCAGTACTCCAGATGCAGTCTAACAGGTCATCAGTAAAAGGAAATTATTACCTCCCTTGACCTGCTGGTTACACTCCTGCAGAAGCAGCTTAGTATGCCCTTAGCATACTGCTGCCAGGGCACACTGCTGGCTTACGTTTAGCATATTGTCCGCTTGGACTCCCAGGTCCTTTTCAACAGAGTGGCTCTCCAGCCAGCCAGTTCCGAGCCTGCTGGGAAGAGGTTGGTCCATCCCAACTGCAGGATTTGGCATTATATGACCATATCCTTCACCTTTTAGTAATAATGAGAGATCATAACTTCTCTGTAAGTTCAGCATCTTGATCTTTGAAATGTCATTTCAATCGTTATCACAATCGTTATGATTTAGTTAGGTTAGCAGTTTTTGGGCGTAGTGGCCAACGGAACTACAGTTCTGCAAGACCAGTTGTAACAATGCAAGAGACAGAATACTGCATTTACCATCTTTGAAAACTTAAAGATGGTTTAGTTCTTGTAAAAAAGTTGCTCTTCATCTGCAACAAGCTCTTCCCCCCTAAAAAATCAGATTAGAGCAGTCCATGAAAGCCCTTACTTGTACTGATCCATTACCAACTCTGAAATTCTCAACAATGTCCTAAACCTGTATACACTGACATACTGTTGTAAGGTTCAAATTCATATCCCATCAAACCAGCCAGTAAATTAACCAAATTCACTGGCTGATCAAGTAAAGACATGAAGAACAGATGTCATGCTTAGAAATTACAGTTGATATTTAGGTATTGTAAGTTCTCGGGTTATTTCTCCAAACCCACACTTCAGAGAGTGCTAAAAAAAGAAAAACCAAAACCCATAGCATCTTAATAACAAAGAAATGTACCTTTTTCAACATGGGTTTTGATCCCTGCTCTTCTCTCCCTGGCTTTCTGAGCCATTTCTCGGAGCTTCTCCTCATGTTTCTCCTTTTCTTTCTGAGCCATCTTCCTCTCCACCTGGGCACGCATCTCTACAGCCTCACGAGCCTGAACACACAAGACATAGTTAAAATGGCAGAAAGCTAGCACCTGGGATGCAAGCAGATCTTTTGTCATGGAGCTATCCAGTAAACAGGGCAGGAATCAAGCCACAGAGACGAAGTTCAAAGCCAGACAGCCACAGCAGTTAGAGCTGAGAAACAAGACCCATGACCTTGAATAATTTAACCCACACTGAGCCACTGATTCAAAGATACCGGGGATAAGACCTTATGTCTTATGTTAGCCAAGAAGTAAGACAAATCAAAAATCCACAGCCTATTCACAGTTGATTTTCCCAAGGAAATAAACATACAAAAAAGGTAAAACCACATGGAACAAAACAGTTTAAACAGCCACCTGACCTTTCTGTCAGCTATATAGAGAGCCTCAGCAAGCTTGGCAAAATTTTCATTAATATGAACAGTCTGCAGTCCTCTGCCATCTGCAGCCAGACGCTTGTCTAATGGAATAGTGTAACCCTATAGTGGAAACAGAGAGGGAGTTAATCACAAAAACTAACATTATTTGTAATAACAAACATTATTACATTTATTGTGTAAGAAAACAAAACCACACACAAAAAACTCACAGCCCATCATTAATAAGCCTCAATGGGCCTCCTTTATACATACTTCAAATTCATAGCAGGTAACACTAAGCTCCCCTCCAATTCCACACTCCCCCCAAATCTGAATCACAATTTCCCCTCAAGTTAGATCTTAGTATGAATGACAGTTTTTCATTGATAAGGTCCACTCTTTGCTTTGTGTTAAGAACTACAGACAGTAGCTTTCCCAGTCTCTAAGCTGTTTTACTATTTGTGCTTAAAAATTGTTTTCCCTAAACTGTTTTTATACTCATTAAGAGGTTAACTGATTCAAACTGAGAAAGGGGGAAGGCTGTCAGCAAAAGCAAGAGACACTAAATGCCAATTTTGCCTTCAAAAGCTGAAACCTGAAAGTATTTATAGATGATATTTTAAGATTTTTTAGAGAGCTCTACAAATTTTTGCTTTGGTTTTAGCATCTGTAACCTAAAATTTGATCTACTAATTAGTGTCAGTCTCAGTTATACAGCTGTGTTGGGGTAGAAAAAAAACCCCCACCATCCAAACACACAGCTTTTCCTTCCTCCATTTGAAGAGGCTGCCTCACAAAAACAGCTTGGTAAGTTTGAGAATGATTAGACCAGTTACTGCAGCAAATTCTAAATTCTCCCTTCTCTCTGAACATAAAATTACTGGCTGATAAAAATCAAACGGACAGGACATACCTACTCAAACAAGAAATAAATATAGCTAACCAGTGCTGAAAATTAGTGAAACAGTGCAACAAGGAGAACTTTTGAGAAATTCAGACTGCAGTATTAAAAAGAAACATGCTTGGTTCTCTATGAATTACCCTTCCCTTTTTCAGCTTAGATGGCTTTACTTTGTGGGCTCCAGAGACTTTGGTTTCAGACTCCACATACTGCACTATTGTGGAGATTTTAACTAATGGCATTTTTATATCTCAAAATGCATAATCTCTGCCACGCAGTAATATAGTCTCTCTCAGTTCTATACTCCTGTCAATTTGACAAGCCTGATATGCCAAAGAGAGAAAAGCTGAGCTGTACAATCATGTGTTCTCCATACTGGAAGCAGCCAGTTTACCTAATTCTAGAGGTTTAAAACAAGTATTATTCAAGCTTAAATCATTCATAGAAGTCTCCCAGCAGGTGCAACATTAGAAAGGTGATTTTATGACAACTTAATTACCTTTGCATTTTTCCAGTTTGAAATGCATGGAGGAATTTTCCACTCTTGCTGCTCTTTCACAGTCATCTGATTTAAGAGACAAAACAAAGTCATCTTTAGATTTATAGCAAAAGGATAGACTGTTTTCTTTGTCAAAGGCAGCTATGAAACTATTGAAATAAATTAGAGTACGAAGTTCAGGACACTGTTACAAAAAACTCAACCCTTCTTAGCAGCAATAAGATGTTCATTTCTGCACTGTACCTTCGCCAACACTGAATAAAGTCATGACAGCTTTTCAGCCATCCTCCTAAACTTTCATCACACAGACCAGAACTCACAGCCAGCTTGTCAACATCTGCATATTTAATGGCAGTTCAAGTTGTAGGAAACTGATGAACCACCACCACACTCATCTCTCAGAAGGAAGCCAATCCTTATTAACACAAGCTAGTGTAATTAAGGATTGGCTTAATAGCGTTGTCTAAAAGCAGCATCAGTGTACCAAGGCTAAAGCCTCAGTCAACTCATCCATGCCATGGACAAGTCCAGCAATGCAGCCCTGCATAAAATATATGAGAAATCTACTGAACCTCTGACAACGTACATAGGAAGAGAGCTACTTTCAGAACTGCCCAAAACCCCCCCAAAAACTGCACCAGGCACTGAGTTTCACTTGACATCACATCAAAAGAACAATACAGAGAAGGTGCACAGAAGTGAACTAGATCAAAGTAGAATTTGTGAATCCATCTAGAATTCAAAACTGAGAACAGCTATGGCATTTCATACCTTTCTACTAGGAGAGTGCATTACAGGTGCTGGAGGAGAAGGTGGTCCACGTGGAATCTTCTTGTTAATTCTGAACAATTAAGAAAAACAAATACAATCATCATGTTGTATATGAAAATACAGTACAGACTCTTCTATTTGCCATGAAGAAGTTTTGAATAGTTACTTGAATCTTGGAGGCTCCATAGGGTCCTTCTGCATTTCCACCATCCGAATAACTCTCTGTTTTGCTCCAGAGTTGAAGGCAACACCTTGCTGGGATGGTGTGTACCTGAATAAAACAATCAAAGCGCTCAGTTCTCTGCTCACAGCTAGATATTCCTTTCCCACCTCCATTTTGCTGCACCTTGAATACTGTGTTCAGTTTTGGGCCCCTCAGTACAAGAAGGGCATTGAGGTGCTGGAGCATGGGCAACTAAACTGGTGAAGGGTCTGGAGAACAAGTCATATGAGGAGCAGCTGAGAAGAGGCTCTCTACAACTACCTGAAAGGAGGTTGTAGCAAAGCAGGTGTTGGTCTCTTCTCCTGAGTAACTAACTAGTGATAGGACAAGAGGAAATGGCCTCAAGTTGCATCAGGGGAGGTTTGGATTGGAATTAGGAAAAATTTCTTTCAGAAAGAGTGGTCAAGCATCAGAACAGGCTGCCCAGAGAGGTAGTGGGGTCACCATCCCTGGAGGTGTTCAAAAACATGTGTAGACGTGGCGCTTCAGGACCTGGTTTAGGAGTCATGGTGGTGTTGGGTTGACGGTTGGACTCGATCTTAGAGGTCTTTTCCAACCTTAATGATTCTATGATTTTCATTCAGTTCACTGCTCTAGCTGCATTTTCATTTTGTCCACACCAGTTTAAGACTTTTCCACTGTGAATGCCAGGAGCAGGTAACTGCACAGAGGATACTGGACTGAATGCAGAGAATCAACTACACCAGACAGAATGTATCTTCCTCGGGCTATATTCTCCTGTTTCAAGCTAGATTCTGAAGTAGAAGAAACAAAGTAATAGAGTACACAGAGCATGTCACAACACTCTTTATCTATGTCTGTGAATCCCTGGTGACTACTTACTGGTTATTAAGAACCTCTTCACATACTTTTTTTTTCAGAATTCACCTCAGGCCAAGTCTAACCCCGCCATGGAATTTTTCTGTGTTTGCAGCAGAAAATCATCATAAACGATTATCAGCCTCCTAGTAATTCCAATTCTTTCCAGTTGCTCTTTTTATATAAGGGAAGAACCTTGTTACATGCCTTCTCTTGGGTTGAAACTCTCAGTAAAGACTCTGTTTCCAGGAGAGCTTCATTCATAGTGCTCCCTGACAAATCTACATTCTGTTGCTAAAACAATAACCCCTCCACAACATGCCACAACTCATGACATGTTAAGACATATTTCAACACACTTCAAACTAGATTATCATTAGTGGGTTAATTCAAAAATACATAAGCCAGTTTCATATTACTTTCAGAAGAACAGAATTCAAGAGGAATTTCTGTTCTCCGAAATTCAAGGAATATCCTAATTTTAATCAATTTTACATACAACAACATCTTACACACACACCAGCACTACATACCGAATGTATTGTGCAGGAGCTAGTTTGTCAGCTGCTCGAACTGGCATGGCTGCTGCAACTTTTTGGGAGACTGATTTCTCCAAGGCTGCTCTTGTCTTCTCTGTTATCTAAAGATAAAAATACCACAGAATGCATCTCATCACATATGCAAGACATACAATATACCTCCAATAACAAGGCACATCAGTACACATAATACCTCTCTAATTGCCTCCTCATCTGGTCTTTGTAGTTCAGGATCATCCACATTCATGACCTCTTTTGGCACAAGATCTGTGTATTTGCTGTAAATAACCTGAAAGACATTATATTTTATTAGTGCTGGTGAACAGAATCATAGAATCATTTAGGTTGGAAAAGACCTGTAAGATCATTGAGTCCAACCATTAACCTAGCACTCCCAAGTCCACCACTAAATCATGTCCCTAACCATGTCCCATGTACACGTCCTTTAAATATCTGCAGGGATGGTGACTCAACTGCTTCCCTGGGCAGCCTGTTCTGATGCTTGATAACCCTTTCGGTGAAATTTTTTCACAATATCCAATCTAAACCTCCCCTGGCACAACTTGAGCCCATTTCCTCTCATCCTACTCTTCTCGACACATTCTTCAATGACTCCCACAGAACAAGAATATACTCTAGACCCCATTTTACAGATAGAATAATGGAAGAAAAGAAGAAATTTGATTAAATATAATTACGTAAATCACTCTCAGAGCTAGGATTAGACAAGAGTTTTCTGCTTCCCTTTCCTACTCTCTTCCTTTTTAGGCTCCCCAAGACAGACAGAAAAATCCACATTTGTACTTCTGTTTTCAAGGATTCCTTAAGAATTTGATACAAGCCTTTTTTAGCATCTAGATTTTTTTCATATCATTATGTTTCCTATGTTCTTGAAAAAATAAATGCTTGAGAAATCTGTTCTTTACACTTTCCCTCACATGGGTACTTCAGTCTTCATACAACATGCAGCTAGCTGTCACTAGCTTTATGCATCAATTTTAAATATAGGGAAAGAACACTATTAGATGGCTACAGGGAAAAATTTGTTGTATTGCATTAATGTTTCACGTTTGTCCAACAAAATAACATCAGAAAGTCTTAGTTCAAAGAGTTAACAGTCATTACAACTGTTATTTCAAGTTCATTATAAAGTGCATGTCCAACTATGAAATTCACCTTTAGCCTCATTGTTGATTTGTCACACAAGAGCCATTTACTGCTTCTTATTCTTCACTCTTAAAATCTGAATCCTTTGAATTAGTATCAATAATGTCCTAGCTTCTCAGATGCTGAATGAAGGACATCTGAAGAGCAGCGTTCCTCTAACTTATTTAACTCTAAGTCCAAGTGTCTTGCTGCATGAAGAAAAAAGTATGCTGAAAGGGCTCAGACTACCCCAGAAGACAAAGAAGAAAATAAAAAAGTCTAAAAGGTGCTCTAAAAACTACAGTACGCTGAGGTACAAATGAGCTACATGAACTAGTTAAACCCTAAAATATTGTATGCAAGTGGCAAGCTGCATTAATGTGGAAGAAATCCATAACATTGATTAAACTAGCCTGAAAATAACCAAATTTTTGTCTCCATCAAGAACCTAATACACTTGCATGTTCTAATCGGAGTCCTTTTTTGAGGTGATACAGACAGGCAGATAAAAGATGTTGCACTGTGTTGTTTTTCTAAATATTTACCTTATTTTAACAGTAATGTTGAGACATTTTATTAACCTAAGATAAAGAGACTGGGACTGTTTGATATTGTAGTATGCCCATTCACTACCATTTTTCATCTATGAAATTTAAAAGGAAGCATCAGCCTGTGTTTCAGATATTTCATTTTGATTGTTACTGAAAAGCAGAATCTCCTTCTAGGCAAAAGGAAAATGCTCGATTTTTTGGTACAGCTAGATGATTCCTTCTCTGACTGGGGCAGCCTTAACAGGCAGCAATTAGAAATCTACATGCCACTGCCATCAAAAAGAGAACAATCTTACCTAACTAGCTGTATGAGATATTGTAGCTTATGGTAGGATTTAGACATCAATCACATTCAGAGTTTCACAAGACACCTGACAGATGCAAGCATTCTGACAGAAATTTCTTAATTTGTAACAGATAGATCCCTCCCCTCAACATATTTTATTCTATATATCCAGAGCAACCCTGTACAGTGCTCATCAATCCTATGTCTAAATTGAGAAGGTACCATCAAGCATTGCAGAATTAATTCCTTCCTTGTCAAAGAATGGTTTCTCCATATGAAGCACCTAACATTTTAGAAGTCATTTCAATTACCTAGTTGGAAGCCTGGTACACACAACAGAGCGTCACTGACACTATGCCAGTGGTGATAAGGTCTCAAACCAAGCTCTATCACAAAGGTAAATACATTATGAGTAATGAATACTTTTGATTATTTTAGTTATATCCACGTTCTCTTGTTCTGTTCCATTGCTGTGACAGGAGTTCCTGCAACAGTGGAACTACTCTCTCTTGTGAATGTTTCAATTGAATTCACAATCTTGATAAACAACTGTAGGTAAGATTTGCAGTCCTTTTTTTCTCCTTTAACATCTCAGCCATAGCCTTGGGCCACTAAGAAAAAATCAAACTCCTGCACAGAAAAATCATCCTTGCCAGAAAAAAAGTAATGGACCTAATAGTTCCATTCCTTGATTTCACTCTCTCTTCTGTCTTGATAAAAACACAGGAAGCAATTATATGTCCTTATTTTCCTAATAAAGGGACAGAGCATCAGTCTCACTAAAATATATCAATTACTGATGCATTATTTTAGCCTGGCTTTTAGTCATGTGAGTAGAGAAAGTATTAGAAGAATCTACAGCAGCACAAGAGCTAACCACACAGCTAATGCTGGAAATCCTTCATCTGGACAACCAGACGGAACTCCATCCTCAGATCCATAAGGTCATGTATCCAGGTTCATCAACATTATCCAGCATTTCGTGTCTAGCAGACTTTCTGCCAGCCCCAAACAGAAGGCTTGTCAAACTATCTCATTTATGTCAGCATTTTTCAAGGAAAATTCTCTGAAGCAACTATTTTTTAAATATGTAAGGGAAGAGATTCAAGAGAAATGAACCACTGCATCAGCAGAAACTGCTGACATGCCACCTAGATACAGGGTCCGGGTGATGGAACTGCTGCCTCTACAATAAGGCAGAATACTAAATTCAACTTCAAAAAAACCTATAAACTGTAGCAAAAGCAAAATTTGCTTCTTAACTCAGACCAAACAAGTAGCTCATAGAATAGGATCAGAAACTCCATCTCATTTCTGGCAGGCTGCTAAGTATCTATTTCTCTTAGCTCCAAGTATTAAGATTGAAGAAATATTTCAATTACGACTGCAGCTCTCAGGATAATGAAACTTCTGTATGTAACCCTACTGACACTGTACTATTAGAAGTTCTCTCCTACAGAAAATATTCCACATTAATCAACTCAACACAGATCACTGAAGAACTGCTCTCCCTGACAGTTCTGCTAATACTTTCTCTCTCCTGCAAAACAAATCAAGCAATAGTAGGGAAATTGTTTCAAATATCTAATTTTCCCTCAGTTTTATCCTGCCTTGAACCACAATACTTAATTTTTAGCCTCAGCATTTACATCCAGCTGGATGCAATCAGAATCGGGCTGATCCAGAAGGCAGAGCTTAGCGTTAGGAAACCCCAATTACAGTTCTAGAGTCCAGTTTTGGAAAAGCCACTCATCTCTTCCATCCTGCTAAGTATGGCCACAAAATGAGAATATTACTCCTTCTTTATAGATGCCATATGGAAAGTTAACGAATGCTGGTACAGATCTTCATGAATCAAATATGACAAATGTTAACAGCTTAAGTTTAACTTTACCTGTTCTAAGTATTTTCCTAACTCTGAATCAAATAAAGCACAGTGAAAGATTAGCCACTTTTGCCTAAAGCCTACTATCATTTCTAGTTCTTCTTCAACTATACTTAGATCCCTATCTGCACAGTTCTATTATATGAATGTTAAATCTAATCCTACACGTAAAGATGTATTTAACAAGCAGTAAAAATTAGGGTTTAGCTATACTTTTTTTTTTTCTTCTTCTTATTTGCCCTGCAGCTTCCCCCAAATCAGTACAATTATTAAGTCTTGTCTACTTATCTGCTCCAAGGTTTTTTTTATGCTTTGGGATAAGTCAAATTTCTATTTAGTATGAAGTATCAAATATTTAGTATCACAAATTATGTAATTAATATTTTAGCACCTTCCTCTTGACAAATAGTTAAAGACACTACATAAAGTCTGACAGAACGTCAATGAAAGTCCCCTCAGTAAAAATATTGCCACTGCTGTTTTTTTCTGCTTAGTCTGACTACTTTCTACCACATGACAGCATGGAGTCTGATTGATTTTAACTCATTTTTTTCAAAGGTACTGCAGTAACTTTAGATGCACAGGATGAGGATATACAAGATGTGACACTTGTTTGACACTCATCTGAGTATTAGTTAAATATAAAATGTATTGGCATTAACTTTCTGCAACTTTGGCAACTGTAGAATCCATTTAAAACAACAAAAAAAATTATTTGTCAAAAAAAAAAAAAGATTTCCCCTGATATTCTTAGAATGCTCACCCTATTTTTTGTTTGACAGGTGAAGTTCACCTTTTGTTTTTCTGTTTAGATACGTTTTTTTCCCCTTCCTCATGTGCAGTAAGTCATGAGGCATATTACATACCCATAAGCTTTTTAAGGCACCCTAAATTAAAGCAGGAGAAGTCAAATTATTTTGAAAACAACTACTCATGTCTGTCAACTAAAACACCCTCTGTAGTTAACCCTCTTTTTAGATTTTCTCTGGGTCACCCTATTCTTTACAGGAGATGCTCCCTATAACAAGCAGCTGGTCAAACATTTGGTCATGCCTCAGGTGGGTCAGCCCCCAACACCTGCTTAAGAGAATTAAACTTTTAATGTAGTCCACTGTAACATTTGAAAAGGGAGATGTAGATACTCCTCAAAGTGGACTTAGGGGACCCAAGTAACTGGTCTCCTCAATACTAGTTAGGACTTCAAGATAAAGTCTCATCTCTTTGTTTTTAGAAAGATTAATAAAGGAAATTGAAGTCAGTTCCCATTGAACTCAATGAGAATCTTGCCATCACTGAACTTAACACAAAAATTTTGGAGTATAACCACTGGCAATACTTTCTGCCACAATTAAAAAAAATAAAATAAAGAGCACCCAACAATATTGAAAACACCCATAAGCTTCAAATGTTAAATTAGTAACACACAAGGTATAGCATTCTGAAAGCTGAACTATGTTTTCCATCTTTTTTTTTTTGCCCACTCTCTCTACACACTGAAATGAGGCTACCTGTGATCAGGCTGGTTTTCAGTTTCTTGCCCTCACTGGAAAGTTCTCTAATGAAAGCTGCTAAGCTATCAGGTTAAGTTTTGTGCAGAGACTCTCACCGTTTTTGCCTTACCTTTTAATTACATGACAGAGAAGATCACAGAGCGATCCTGGTCAAAATGTCCATGTCTGTCTGACTTTAAGAAAATAGGACTGTACCTCAAGGAGGCAATCCATTTGTCTAATGCCAGACCAATGAGTTTAAGTATATACAATGTGTACATACAACTTTTCCAGGTATACATACCAGTCTACATATTTGAAGAAATATTACCTTGTCCTTTGATTGTCCTTGTCGAGCAATTGCATCATACTTTATCTTTCCTTCTGCATCCACCTGCACAGCCAAAGCATTGGACATTTTCTTCTTTCGGCCCATATCCAATGGATATTGGGCCACATGAATTTCTGGGAAGGCACCCCCATCTCCAAAATCCTACACAAAAGAAAAAGTAGTAAATGACTGAAACACAAAAACATGGTAGAACATTTGCACAGGTGGGAATGGGAATGAAAGAGCGGAAACATTGCCAAAATGCTCTAGTAACTTCATTATTTTAGCTGGTAAGAGAGCAATGGACTATAGAACTTTCAATTACTGGAACGAAAGACACTGAAGTGCATAGACATCTTGCAATAACTATTCCCTGCACAGTCTTCCACCGGATGTCCCACATTCAACAATAAGTTACAGAATCAATGTTAAATTATTAGGCAGAACAAAAGCCAACCATTCCTCAAAATTTTTTGCATAACTCTTGATCTATTGAGAACAGATTTTGTTTTTCCAATTATGGCACTCCAGGATCACTGGACAAAGGTTATACTTCGGAAACATTTATCGCTCTTCAAGAATCCGCATTTGTTTGTGAGGCAGAAAGGAGTCCTTAACAGTCTTTTGAGATGCGTATCACTTTGCGGGCCAGCGATGCTGGAAGCTCTTTGAAAACCTTCACCTGGCTTCTTATGAAGTTCTTATGCTAACACTTAAAAAGAATAAGCACTAAAATATTAACTTTAGTAATCAACAGTATAGAGAGGGAACTGAAACGAAGGTATAATTTTTAACATCATACGCTTTATTAAGTGCTAAACCTACATAAAAATGTTTTACTTTAGAGAACCGCTGGAGCTACTATTTGAAGCCACCTTATCTAGCACTAATGCATCACCATGGTAATGTTGGATCCATCTTTACAAAAATGGGACTCAAACATAAATGAAGGCAAGGCTGTCACCAGCTCATGAAAGGGTGGCATTTGGGGACAATGCAGGATCACACATGAAATACTGTATCAAAACCTCAATAGCATGCCTTGTCCCAAGAGCACTGGCTTCTGACTCATCAGAGCAGGTCTCAGATGTTATTGTCAAGCACCATTTCAAAATCTGCACGGTTTTGTGGCTCAGTGAGAAACTGTACTAAAACAATTTTTTAATGAGAGCTATACATCTGTATTTTCCCTTCTACCTTTTAACATTTCCAGTTGAAATTATGTTAAACTGGCAAGGATTACAGCTAAATATACACAACATTGTCCAGAACCCTCTTGCCATCAACATACTTAATGAACATCCGACAAATTTTTAAGTTTCCTTCCAACTCTAACGATTTTCTCCCCCACTAACAGCTATCTTTTGTTACAGTAAGAACAGAATACACACAGGTATTCTTTTCTCCGATATACACATGGTCACTTATTCCAGCTATAGCCTGGAACATGTACGTAACAAATAATGACAGAGGAACGATACAGATGTCCTTCTTGGAAGATCCTTGCCTTCACAGAAAGGACCATAGACCTATTTCTATATTACAATATAACAATCTCTGAAGGGAAGAATCCTTATAACATCCTCTTTACCATCAAATGTTTTAAGTAATCTGGTGAATTAGAACAATTTTCCCCAACCCAAGAATGTATCCAACAGTCTGGATGGAAATTCTGCACGTGGTAAGGCTTTGCACAATTCTGTGCTACACTCAAGATGCTCAGAGTTCATTTCTACTCCAGAAAATATCCTTTTTTCCCCTCCATTAGCAGACACACTACTACAGTGCGAATTTAAATACCTACCTCTAGCACCCGTGGTATCCATCCTTTCCGGTAACCATACGGGGGAGGTTCCCTTCGTGATGAGACTAGAGCAGTCTGCCTAGATCTTTGAGCTCTTGCTCTTTCTTCTAGTTCTAGCTGGTCTTGGGACAGCTGGGTTGGAGCTGGTAAAAAACTGCACATCCATAGACAGCCACCAAAAAAAGAGAAACATAAAAAGTTAATTCTGATAATCTCACTCAGTGACACTCAACTATGCTTGAGTCTACTACTAAATTATTACTTTCTCTACAATCACTCCATACAGATTGAGAAACAATTTATGAAATTCGAGTATTGCGTTCATAAACTTCACAGTAACTTCTGCGATTATAGGGCAAAAAGCAATGTGCGCTCTCTCAGCATTCTGGAAGATCCCTATAAAATCTGATGCAAAATTTGTCCACGTTCACACCCTGTTTGAATGGGAGCGTGTGACAATGCCCATTGTCCAAGAAGAATGTCACACACCACTGTGTATTCTTCCCACCACTACAAAGCAGAAAAAGAAAATATGCCTTTAGTCCCAACGACTCCCCCTTCCTTTCTCTCAAGGCAAACGCCCACAAAAAGATCTGTCAACAAACTCCCCCCTTAACGCCAGACACCTCCGGACCAAAGCCAATTAGTCGAAACACAATTTCTTGACTTCCCATTTTTCAGCTCGTTTAGACTACAGGGCCCTTTTACGCGTTTTTTAAGGAAAGGTCCACCTCTGAGAAAGTCGGCATTCCAGGGCAGACCACTGAAGCTGCACTCCTGAGGCTTGCGAGAGACGCAGCAGCTCGTAACAGAGACCTCTCGCCCTCCCTCACGGTAAAGACACCCCGACAAAACCCCACGGACCCGATCACCTCCAGCCGAGACGGAAGAGCTCCTTCTTCCCGCAGAAAACAGGCGAGGGAGGCAGAGCCCTGAACCAGAGGCAGTGCCAAACACCCTCTCCCGCCAGGGCAGGACACAGCAGGGCAGCGCAGCTCCCCCAGCCCCGACTCGGCCCTCGCCACCCTCCCCCCGGCCGCGGCCCAGCCTCCTCACCGGCCGGCGGGCCCACCGTCCAGGAG
>WAAD01029204.1:157228-206842 GCA_013389945.1 Fregata magnificens | reverse complement strand
GCAAAGGGGTGAGCTGGGGAGGCCGAGCAACCCGGTGAGATCCCCTGAGGGGAGGAGAGGTTGGGGTGACACCGAAGCACCCCGCTCCTACCTTCCCAGGCAGCCCCAGCCCAGCCATCCCCCTTATGGTGTCTCGGTTCAGCCGCGACACGTTCACTCATCCTGGCAGAGCTGAGATCCTGCCAGGGGCTTGGAGCAACCCCAAAGCCTGTCCCCAAGACCCCGCTTTGGAGGATGCCTTTTGGTTCTGCCTGACTCTTGTCCCACCCACCGAGGAAGGAGAGGGGACGCGCAGCCAGCAGAGCTGCTTGTAGCAGACTCCAGCAGGGATGTTCAATTCCCTGGAAAGGTAACATTCCTCCTATCTTCAGGGAGGGCGAGAAGGAGGACCTGGGGAACCACAGGTCGGTCAGGCCCGTAAGTCCTCTGTGTGGAGCCTGGGGGATATCCTGGCAGCCCTGGCAGCAGCCCCCCACTCCCAGCCGCCTCCTGTCTCCATGGCAACCACAGATACAAATACCATGGCAACCCCATGGCAACAGCACAGGCAACGCCACCAGTTCCCACAGCCTGGAGGCGGGCGGATGCCCGGAGCGTGCTGAAGCCGGAGATCTCTTCCTCTGTGCTTCGTGGCCACCACCCTTCCAGCCCTGCCGCGGTGACCACCAGTAGCTCCAGATGGAGGAGAAGGGGATGTCCTGCTGCCCTGAGGTGGCCAGAGATGGTCGTCTCAGACTCACCCATCACCATCATCCCAGGGCTGGGGGAGCAGGTCCCCCACCCCGGCACAGTCCTGCCTCTCCAGGTCTGCATCAGCTCCTTCATGTCCAACCCGGACCCCAGGGAGCCCCTTTCAGGGGGCACTTATTTTCCCTGGGACAGGAGCCAGGCAGAACCGAAAGGCATCCTCCGAAGTGGGGTGTCAGGGAAGGGCTTTGGGGTTGCTCCAACCCCCTGACAGGATCTCAGCTCTGCTGGGCTGAGTGAACCCATCATGGCTGGACCAAGGCATCAGGAGGGTGATGGGTGATGGCTGCGCTGGGCGAGGGAGAACAGCACGGGGTCTGTGGGCGTGGGCTGAGTTGGGGCCAATGAGCAGGGATATGTCAGTAGATAATTTGTGGAGGATCCTATTGGCTTCTAGGATAGCCCAACCGGCCCTCCCCACTGCCTGCTTGGCCCCTTTGGAGTTGTAATGGGTGGAAGAGCTCCAGGACCCAGCGAGCCGAGCAGCCTCCTCATCAGGGACCATCAGATGGCAAAAGAAGAGCAAATCCAGCCCCACATGGAGTGCTTTCCTGCTAATCCTCAGGCCCTGACTCCCCATCCCCTTCCAACCCTGAGGACCTGACCCTGCTGCTCCCAAGGGCTGAGGAGAGATGGGGGGCTGGCAGTGAGCACCCCCACTGGGGACCCCCCAGTGCTCGCACGGGCGGTGATGATCCTACTGGGGTGCACCGCATTGCTAACTCTTGTCCCGGCTCCTACTGACAGCTCCCAAAAAGCACCCAAGCATCACATATCTTGCTCTGGCATCCCACCCATGGCTTGGCACCCTGCGCTGCCGCGACTGGTGTCTCCCCATCGCTGCCCACGGCAGACACCCACCTGCCCTTACTCCTGCTGTTTTCAGCGGTTTGGGGCCTGAGCCGCTTGGGAAAAGGATTTTTCATCCCCTAAAAGTGAAAACAAGATTGATTATCAAAGTAAATAATAAAAATCACTGCTTTGCTGGAACTTGCTATAGGTTGTGGGGGCTGGGGGGAGCCCCACGCTCCTTGGGGTGCTGCAGGGGGCCAGAGGGTATTTCTCCAGCTCAGGCTGGCTGGCCTCAAGATGGCAGCAATAACATGCAGCATCCCTCTACCCGCTTCGAGTGAATGGGGACTGCTCCATCCAACCCTCCTGGCTCGAAGGACACCCCCAGCTGCCTCTCCTGGCATCATCTCCCCACTTCTTCCACACGATTCCGGTGTGACGCAACTTCTTCTGCTCCTTCTTGGTGCCCCCAAACATCTGCTGGTGGCTCTGGAGCTGCAACCGGTGTCCTCCTCCATCACCCCGACGCTCCGGCCCTGGCCCTGCTCCTTGGCAAAAGTAAGTTGGTGCCTTTCTCCCTCGAGCAGCCCCGCACTGGGATGCTCGAAGCCATTTCCGAAGCACCGCTCCCTAGTGATGGGAGAGGTGCTATTAATAAACCCCGTCAGATTTTATCGCTTCTCTCTGTGCCAATGAAGAGGGTGGTTTGGGGAAGGGGGGAGGCGGGGGGAAACCTGTTTCTCTTGAGCGTTTCGTAGCTACGAGCTCACCCTCGGTGCAGGAGCATGGGATGGCTCAGCAGGCTGTTCAACCAGCTTTCCTGTAAGTGACAGGGCTGAATCCGCTGGGGGCTTGGGGGGGCTCTTGGGTTAATTTTTGGCAGGGATCAGCAGGGGGAAAGGGTTGCCCTGCTCCGTGGGGGCTGTGCTGGCCAGGCATGGGAGCAGCATGCCAGGGTCTCTCCCAAACTTGTGTGGAGCCCAGGCATCTCCTTGGGAGTGCATGGGTGAGATGGGACTGGGGTGAGGGGATGGAGAGGGAAAGGGATGCGGAGGAAAGGGGTATGCAGGACTGGTGCACCTTCCCGGCTCCACGGAGCCACGGCAGCGAGCAGAGGGGTCCCCGGAGCCAGTGGTCTCTCTCCTCCCGCTGGCTGCCCCCACTGCCCACCGCGCTTCTCTCTGCCCCTTGCCAGGAGATGCCAGCCCACCCGAGGCATGCAGAGGTAGCTCCATCCCTTTGATGGTATTTAGGCATTTAAATAGCTCGGCTGGCTTCGGGCAGGAGAGTGGGCGCAGGCTGTCAGCACTGCTCTCCGTGCGTGGGAGAGCTGCCTCGGGAGCTCTGGGCACCGCTGGCAGCTGGGCTGGGCTGGGAAGAGGGTGACAGTGGTTGACCCATGTCCATCCAAAGCTCTCCTGGCCCCTGAGAGGGTCTTGCTCACGCCCAGAAGCTTTTTGGTCTCTGTGCCTCTTCCCCCCCATCTCTTGGGGTGCAAGGAGGTCCTGCTGCCGGAGCATGCCGCAGGGATGCTCCAACTGTCTTCCAGCGGCTGTAACAGGAAGGGGCGGCGTCCAGGTTGTGCCTCGTATAGCACCAGTCGCTCCCAGGCATCACACCTCAAGGGGGGGTTAATTTGGGGGCAGCAGGGGCGGAGAGGGAGCTGAGTGTAGGAGGAGGGGATGGGAAGGAGACAGGGTGAGACCTGTCTCTGAACGCCTCTCCAAGGCAGGGGATGCCGACGCAGGGAGGGACCCCGCTGTCCCAGTGATGTGGCTGCGTGGTGGGGTGCAGCCATCGATGGGGTGACCTGGCAGGGACCTGCTGAGCAACGGGTGGGGGGATCCCCGGGGGGCTGCAACTCCCTGGGACCGTGCAAGCTCCTGCCCAGGGTTTGGGAAACTGCCTGACCATCTTCACCCCACTGCTTCTCCATTCCCACTCGGCATGGGGGCACCTGCCGCTACTTCC
Organism: Fregata magnificens; assembly: GCA_013389945.1. Taxonomy (NCBI): domain Eukaryota; kingdom Metazoa; phylum Chordata; class Aves; order Suliformes; family Fregatidae; genus Fregata; species Fregata magnificens. The sequence goes on along the minus strand of WAAD01029204.1, from coordinate 203,332 downwards.
ACCACCCCGCGGGATCACAGCTGCCCTACTGCATGCTGTGGGGCGGGGGGCACGGGGTGCAACCCATTGCTCCCCTCCTCCTCCAGCTCCTCCTTGGCCCCTCAGCATTCCCAGTTATGCCCAAACCATTTTGGCAGAGCCCTGGGGTCAGGGTCAGGCATTCTGGGGGCCTGGGTGGCCAGCCTGAATGTCCGGCCGTGGAGGGGGTCCTCAGAGGAGCGTTAAAGCAAGCATTAAAGGGGGGTCTGGTGCACCCCAGAAGCAGGGAGGTGTTGCTGTGGCCCGGGGGTGTGGCGGTGCCAGACGGCTGCCCCGTGACCGCGAACGTCGGCCCCGGTGGTTCTTGCACCACCCTCCTTCCTGCCTCGGGTTCTTCCGCGGTGCTGGGACGTCCCCCAGACACGCAGTTTTGGGGGGGACCCCTGCGGCGGGGGCTCGCCGTGGGGGCAGCCTGCCAGCTCCTCGCAGGTACGAGCAGGACCAGCCTGAACGCCGGCTGCCTCGGGCTCCCTGCCCAAATTCCCGGCTGATCCCAAGACCTGCCCCAACCTGCCCACAGGACCGAGGTGGGGAAGGCTGGGTGGGCAGGTGAGGGGTCCCGGGCCTTCCTTGCCTCCTGCCTCCTCTTCCTCCTCGGCGTCAGCGGCACCCGCCAGCCCTGGCAAGCCCTTTCCGGAAGCGGGCGGCAGGGAGGAGTGGTTTCACCCCCGGTACCAACTCGTGGGACACGAACCCACCAGGCCAACCCTCCCCGCCGGCGACGCCACTGCCTGCCCCCACCACGGCGAGGAGCGGGGGCCGGCTGGGGGAGCAAAGGCAGCTCCCACCAAGGTGAGAGTCTACCCGCTCTTGGGGGGATGCTTCGGTGCCAGGGGGTATGGGGGAGATCTGAGGAAGGGCAGGCAGTGGGAGCCTGGGAGGGCGCAGGAGAGGGGCACCCCTGCCCGTGGTGGGGGTCCGCTCCCCAACGTGCCCAGCCAGCTGCCTGCCTGCAGGTGGGTGGACAGGCAGGGCTTCCTTAGCCCTTCCTGCACAGGGGGACGTGTGGCAGCGGTGCCAGGGTGCTTGGGAGTTTGGCAGCACAAGAGCAGGGTGCAGGGCTCCCCCGGTGCTCCCCGCCCTGCAGCCAGCAATCGGGAGGTGCCCGGGCTCTGCTATCTCTTGCTGGCGTCAATGTTTGCCCAACGGCGGGGTGGTTCCTGCCGGCGAACATGCCTGCCTGTGCTCACCGGCCCAGCGCGGCGCCCGTGAGGACATGGGGGAGGAAAGCCAGGGACGGGAGCGTTGCAGTCCAGGGGGCTGATGCAACAGCCCCGTGCGCTTTGCACTGGGCTTCAGTGCAGCCAGGGATGCATGGTCCCAGCGGAGGATTCCCCTGGGACACGCTGCTCCTCCTAACCCAGCCCTGGCCAGGTAAATCTGCCCCACATCCCCTGGCTGGAAAGAGCAGCCCCACCGCTGGATCCCCCTGGACAGGGACATCCAGGGGATGTCTGACCGCTTGGCCAGGGATCAGAAAGTACTTGGGGGTCTCAGAGGTGCTGCACGGGGCTGGGACTGTCCCAAGGAGGTGGAAGGGAGCCGGTGACATGCAGCAGCTGGGGAAGGCTGGGTGAGTTCCCCATGCTGGCAGTGGGACCGTGCTGGACGAGGCACCAGCGTTAGGGCAGGGAGGTGGGGAGAGGCCAGCGCCGGTAGCCTTGAGCCTGGTGTCTCCCGGGGGCTTTGTGGGTAGGGAGCTGCTGCAGGGGTCTTCCTGCTGTCCCCCTGGCCCCGTCTTGGCCCAAAACCATGCCCAGCGCAGAGGTGTTTCCAAGACAAGGTGACCATCAGGGCCCTGTGGTCTGTCGGCATGGGGACAGCCAGCTGCAGTGTCCCATTGCATCTATCAGGTACCCCTCCTTGCTGTCTTCGTGCTGGAGGAAGCCCTGGGGAAGGGTGACAGCGGGGATTGCTGGGGCACAGGAACACCCCAGGAATGGTCCCATTCCCACCCGTCATTCCTGCAGGTGGAATCGCCTCTGAGCGCTCCGCTGGCATCGGCCGCATGGCAAAGGCAGGGGGGATGCTGCGAGTTCACCTCGGCATGGCTGTGGGTGACAGGTCCTCATAGCAGGAGCCGAAACCAGGCATCCATGAGCTTCCCGGTGCCGGGCAGGGAAGGACAGCATCGGGATGCGGATCATCCTTTGGGTTTGGGTCCGCAGCCCTGATTGACAGCTCTCAGCTTTGCCTGCAAGGGCATAGGTGAGAGTCGGAGTGAGAAGAGCTGTGAGGGAGTGGGCTGCGTGTGTCTGGAGAGCCACGGGCGTTAGAGAGCAGGGGGGAGTGGAGGCTGGCATGGGGCAGTGGTGCCGCTGCGGGCAGTAACCGCAGGGGACACGGGCTGCACGCTCCACGGTGTCTGCAAAGGATGCGGCATGTGGTGGTGTGTGTGCATGGGAAACACACCCTCACCTTTGCCGGCAATGCTTCGCACATGCTAGTGAGACACACACACGCGTGTGCAAGGGCACGCATGGGTCCGGCATTCAGGAGCACAAGTGTCACTGTCCCCAAGCTCTGCGTTTCCATGCCTTCGTGCTCAGCTATTATTAATACTCAGTATAAAGGCTCTTCCAGGCGCTGGGGGCTGGGAAAGCAGCGTCTGAATCATTTTGCTTTTTCCCTGGCAGAGTCATTACTCATGAGGGGTAGACAGAGCTGGGAACCTTTCATGCAAAGCCTTGCTCATGTTTCAAGTTGCAATGGTGGCAGACCCCGTCTGATACCCACGTCTCCTCCACGGAGGCATCCTGGCATGCAGGAGGGGTAAAACCCAGGATGCCCAGCACAAAAGTCCCAGGGAGACCTTTCCCTGGGGAACCACGGGGGTAAAACTAGATTTTTCGCTCGGAAAGCCCTCCCAGGGGGTGGCAATCCCTCTGGCTTGGCTGTGTTTTCCCCTGGGATGGGGCTGGCCGGCCGGACCACAGCTCCCGCGGGGCAGGGAGGGACAGCGCTGGTAGCTGTGGTAGTATCGCAGCGAGGCCACCCAGCTCTGTTTGGGGAAGTGGCTTCAAAGAGGGAACAGGAACACGACGCGTTGGAGACACGGCTCCCGTCAGCCCCTGGGGAAACCTTGCAGGACTCAGTTGGGCTTTTTGTTTTGGGACGGTTTGCTATGTTTTGTGTTAAAAATGGCTAAAAAATATAGCTTCAGCAGAACTCCGGTTCCCTCAGGGAAAAACCCAGCAGCCACATCCCAGTGGGAGGCTTCTACCTGGCTGTAACCACCAGTAAGGCAGGTTAGCTGGTGTGCTGGGCTGAACTGGGATGGCCCCACTGTGCAGAAAGGCGCCGCAGAGGGAAGGAAGTGCTGCGGATTTGGAGGCAGGCAGTGTCGCTGTGAGCAGCGGCTCCGTGCGTGCCGGAGGCCACGGCTTGTCTGAGCAAAAAGCCACTTGAAGGCACGAGCAGGGCTCCCCTTGGGAAAAAAACCTGGACATTTTTAGGGTGTGAGTTATTTCATCCCGGGGAGAACTTGAAAACAGTAGCCTTAGACTGAAAAGTTGCACGGTGATGCCCTGCCCCGGGGAGGTGATTTCCACAGAGGTTTTCAGCATCTTGGCCCTGTTAATTGATGCAGGAGAGCTCTGCCTGCGCCCTGCCCTCGTCCCTGCCTGGCAGGGTATCCCGGTACCTGCCCCGCTTGGCTCCTCAGCCCAATGCAATTACTCGTGCAGGTTTGCTAGACTTCCATCTCAGCAGGAATGCTGCCATGGGCAAGAGCTTGCCACAGGCAACCTGACCTCCGTTTTGTGACCTAAGCTGGCTCCAGCAAGTATCACCTGCTCTGCCTCTGAGCCTTGTGCAAGCTGCTGCACACACCTGGCCATGCTGCACACCTTGCCACACTGAACACCCTGCCATGCTGCACACCCACCCACGCTGCACACCCCGCCACACTGCACAACCAGCCACGCTGCACACCGTGCCATGTTGCACACCCGGCCATGCAGCACGCTGTGCCACGCTGCACACCCTGCCACGCTGCACACCATGTCACGTTGCACACCCTGCCACGCTGCACACTGTGCCACGTTGCACACCGTGCCATGTTGCACACCTTGCCATGCTGCACACCTTGCCATGCTGCGCACCTGGCTACGCTGCACACCCAGCTGTGCAGCACACTGTGCCACGCTGCACACCCTGCCACACCGCAGACCCCACTCCCCCCTGCCCAGCTATGCCCCATGCAGGCCTGCATGAAGGAAATCATCTCTTCCCTTCCCAGGGCCTGCGAGCGGGCTCTGCCTGCCCCGCAGCTGGGGGCTTTTCCTTTCCCTGTTCCAGCCAGGTGTTGCTGTTGCTGAGTTAGAGCAGGAGAAGGCTGGGTGCCAGGCTGGGGGGAGCCAGGCTGCAGGGCTGGGGGGGCTGATTGGGACCCCCCTCCCTGCTCTGACCCACAGCAGGGCATACGGCAGAGGAGGAGGAAGGGGGATTGCCTTCACCTCCCTCTGCCACTACAGCCAGAGGCAAAATACCTGCCTGGGTTGCCAAGATCTGTCCTGTCCCTGTGGGGCCCTGCTGGGGCTGCTTCCAGCAAACGGGGAATTTCCACCTGGCAGAAACCGGGACATTTTGCTAGCTGGTTTTATCTCCGAAGGCTGAAGCACCGAGGGATTTCAGATGGGAAATCCCCCCCCACACCCAAACCCTTCCCCTCGCAGAGGCAGCATGGGATGCTCAGCTGGCTCTGCTCCACAGCGAGAGCGTTGCTGCCCTGGCCCGGCGCAGAGACAGGGTGACGTGAAATGAAGCTGCCTTTCCCCCTGCTGAGACCTGCACCCCTGGCCCCAAACCAAAATAAAACCTCAAGGTCAAAAGCTAGGGACCTCCTACTGGAAAAAGTTTAGAAATCACCCAGTTTGGGGGAGTTCAAGGGGAATAAACGTTGTGTTTTGGCCTGAGCTGGTGCGTCTGCAGCTCAGGCCAGGCGGATGGAGAGTTGAAGGCACCTTGGAGGGTCATTTAGCTTATTTAGTTTTTTAAATTGATATTTAAAATGTTTATCTTTCCAAGAAAAAGGCTGAAAACTTTGCAGAGGGTAAAAAACTTTCAGTTTGGTGGCAAGCGGGTCTTGCGTAAGCCTGTGCAGCAGCGTGATAGCGCGCACGCTAGAGATGATTGACGAGCAAGAAAATAAAATGCTTAATTAAATGTCAGCAATTAATTTCCCCCAAACTGAGCTGAATTCCCCTGGGAAATGCAAACTTCCCACATTTTGCAAACCCAGCCGAGTGTGCTGGGACTGCGCAGCTCTAACGCAGCCCAACCAGAGGGGCGACCGTAAAGCTGTGCTGCAGGCATCGAGGGCAGTATAGATAATATAATGGGGGATGTGGGACCTGCTAACAAACCTACCAAGCATATTGAGAGGGCTCGGTGGTGGAGCCTGGCAGTTTGGAAAGGGAAATGAGTTTCAAAGCAGGGCTCGGGGGTGACTTCCAAGCTGGTGCTCGGCGTTTTTTGCCCGGGGAAGTTGTCACCGTGCGGTGTGACCACAGCCAAGGGCTTTTCCAGGCTGCGGAGAAGTGGCTGGAGCTTGAAATTCCCTGTTGGGGAATTTCCCGGTGCTAGCTCCCTCCCAGCCTGGTGCATTGGGGGGGGGTTCTACACCAGAGCCTCTATTTTCCTTTCCCTCCCCCTTCCCAAAAGGAAGCAGGACCAGCATCTCCCGTGATTCCCACAGGTTGCCTGGCGACCGGGATGCTTAGCGACCAGGACCCGCCGGCACACTTCCTGCCGTGCCAAAAATGATGCTGCAAGCCCTCACCTGCTCCGCTTCCTTCTCCCGCAGAAAACCTACTGGGAAATACGCCCACCCTGTTCCTGGGAAGCTGTTTCCCCTCCCTGAGGGGAGGCTTTGAGGGCTGCTCAGGGGTTATTTTTAGCCTGACGGTGTTGTGTGAGCTTGGGTGGTTTGGTTTGGTGGGGAAGGTTGAGCCCTGCCAGCCCGCTCCAGCCCCTTGGCCTGGGGATACTGACTCAGCCCGGTCCTCCTGCATCATCCCAGAGCGAGAAGCACCTCCCGCAACTGCCCCCAGGCCTGACTTTGGGAGCTCTTCCAGGCTATTGGCACTTTTGACCCTTTTCCTTACACCACAGGCACATCGTTCTTGGCTGGAGCAGTGTTGGACCCATTTTTGGTTGTGAAGGTACAAGAAAAAACACAGGCCAAGTGATAATTCCATTATTAATTGTAAGAATGAGTGGGAGCCCCAGGGTGACCCCCGTGATACAAGATTGTAGCACGTCTGCGGGGCCCTGGGACCTCAGTCCCTTAGTAGGACTGGCTGGAAACCAGATCTCAGAGCCTGCCCATGATCGTTTTTGTGTCTGGCAGCTGCAGGCAGCAGGCAGGGGAGTATAAAAGCGCAGCTTTGCTGGCTCAGGTGTGAGTTGTTTCTCTCCTGGCATAAAAGATGAGGGATTTAGGGTGAACCCCTCCTCCTGCAAAGCCTGGGGCTGCTCAGGGGACATCTTTTCCCCCTGCGGCCATGGGATTGCTCCTAGTTGGAGCAGCGCGGAGAAGCCGATGGCATGGCCAAGGGGCAATGCTCAGGCAGTTCTGGCAGGAAGATCTCCATTGGGGTGGAGACCAGAAGGGACCATTGTAGCAAACCTTGCATCTGAAACCCGGGCAGTGTGCCCTGGGGGGAGGATGCTGTGGCCCCCCTGCAGCCACAGGGCCCACAAAATGCTTGGGGGGTGGCTGCAGAGCTCCCCTGCCCGGGGAGGAGGTGGCTGGGAGCAGTTAGCAGGGGCTCAGGGGGGGACATTTCGTCTTCAGAACCGGGCACCTCATTGACCATGGCCAAAAAAAGTGGGGCTGGGGTCCCTGAGCCCCTTGCCCTGGTGCACCCTTGTGGGGAGCCTTACACTGGCATCCTGGCACCTCGGGGACCGGTAGTGCCAGCAGCCTGCCGTCTCCTCCCCAAACAGCTGCCAGCAGAGCCGCCATCCCCATCTCCTGGTGAGCCGTTCCTCCCCAGATGGTCCTGCCTCATCCCATCCCCAGCTCCAGAAAAACAGCACTGCTCTCCGCTGGGAACACGGAGATCTTTCCCCCATGCCTGAGTCACCCCCTCCAGCTGAGCTGCTGCGTGTGGGCTTTGACGGCAGCTCTCCGGGTGTTATTTCTAATTCCCCGGGACTGCATCACCGGTACCGGCCGTCTCACCAGCTGTTCGGGTGCAGGTTGCAGTTGCAGCGTCGGGATGGGAGATGGGATGCGGGGTGGAGATGGGATGTGGCGGGGAGATGGGATGCGGGTGCATGCCCAGTCCTGCACCCAAACCCAGCCACATCGATGTTTTCCCAGTCTGAAAAAGGGGGGTGCCTGCCTCGGGGACGGATATTCCCCCCACAGGAGACAGGACAAGGGGTCCTGGGCTGCTGTTGTAGCAAGAAGGTTGTCAGATGGGCAGAAATGCGGTGGGACCTGAGGAGGTCTGGAGGATGCTTGTCATCTGCTGGGGGTGTTTTTGGCTGTTGTGGGGAGCTGCTGCACCAGGGATGAGGGGGTGTGTGGGGGGAGGTGTTTGGGGTCCCTTAGCAGAGGGGACAACGCCTCTGTACCTGCTCCAACCCCCCTCCCGGATGGCCCATCCTCGCTGGCCGGAGCCTGTGTCATTTCCTTTGCTTTGCGAAACGCAGGCTTCCTCTGCAGGGATATCACGTGGGGAGCCCTGGGTGCCCAGCCCGCCCCAGCACTGCCTGCCCGGGCAGGGAATGGGGGTGGCGGGACTGTCCCGGTGCCCCCCAGCCAGCTCCCACCGCTGGACCACATTCCCCGCTGCCATCCCATCTCGCATCCCACCTCCAAGGGCCGTCGCATCCTGCTGCCAAGCTGGCAGCATCGTGCGTGTGCTGGGGATGTGCTGGGTCCAGCTGGTGCGAAATCCTGCAGGGATGGACCCTTGCTGGTGGGAAAGGGGAGAGATGCCCTGGGTGGGCAGGACTGGGGGAAGAGGGGATGGAGGACGGGATGGGATGTGCAAGGAGGCAGGACAGCCAGCATCACGCCCCACGGCAGAGGCTCAGATCTGGCTGGAGGTCCCAGCAGCACCATGAGGCATGTTTTTTGTGTTGCCAGCCCTTGATACCTATCCAGGATCTGCGGTGGCGAGGCAAAAACCTGCTCCCCGAGCCTGCTGGGGACAGGGCTGAAGTGATGGATGGGAGCTGGGCAAGGCAGATTTGGGGTAGATAGGTGGAATGAGAGATAAGGCTGGGAGCGCAGCAGGGTGGTCGGACTGTTGCAAGCGATGGCTTGGAGAGCACCCATCCCTGCTCCCAGTTATATGGTGGAAACTCACTGGTTTCGGTGCTGAAGGAGGGCTGGAGCATGATGCTGTAGGTGCCAAATAGGGTGAGAGCCTGTCTGTTCCCCGGGAACCCAAGCAATAAAGTAATGAGTCATTTAAATACCTGCATAGATAGGGGAAGGGCCTGGGGCAGAGCAGGCAGCCCTGCCTGCTGGGGCCCTGCCTGCACTGTCCCCTGCCATTGAGGAATGCTGCTCCCCAGGGTGACTCAGGCTGGGCTGGGGTCCCTGCACCGGGAAGGGACCACGGGGACAGGGTTGCTCCTGGGGATGCGTTTTCCTTGGATGGAGCCAGGATCCAACTTGAAGGCCGCCGAGAGAAGGGGCAGGATGGTTTGGGGAGGGATGCACTGGGTCCTGGCATGAGGGATGATGGAGCTGGTCTGGCAGCTGGAGACCCTCCTGGGTGGCCGTGGTAAGTCACAGGTCACCATTGTCCCTGTCCCCTGGTTCTTGCAGGGTCCTCAGGTCGGATTTCCCCCAGCACAGGCACTTTGGGGTTGTGGCATTGCTTGGTGGGGCCTGGGATTTGGGGTTTGCAGAGGAGGGGGGTGCAAGCTGCCTGCTCTGCCTGCCGCCTGCATCCACCGCCCCGTGCTTGGACCACCCAAACTGGTCTCCCGGGCTGGGTGAGCCGTGCCTCAGTTTCCCCATCTGTATGACGGGCTCGAGCAGCTGCTTGCGGCACGTGCGTGAGCATGCCTGCGCGTGGGCCCTGCCTGCCTGTGTGCTATGCAAATACCTCTGCGCACACTTGTCAGCCGCAGCAGGAAGCGCCAGCTCTGTCAGCGTGGGCTCAGTGTGGGGACAGAGGGGACGGCCGCCTCTCCGTAAGTGCCGCTTGCCTCCTGCTCCCCCTTCCCTGGGTGCCCCGGGGTGTGACGGTGGGACCGAGACGCTCACCCCTAGGAGGTGGGCGAAGGGCTGAGCACGTGCAAACTCATCACACTGAGTTGGAGAAGGGGCTCGGTGGGGTTTCAGCATGTCACTGTGGCCGTGGCCATCAGACCAGGTGTGTCTGGGGTTTGGGGTAGGGCTGGAGGAAGCGGCACTGGGGGCACCAAACTTTTCTGAGAGCGTGGGAGCGACCAGAAAAACTTCCTGGTCTGGGGCTGTACCGGGGTGTGGGATCGGAGGTGGCTCTGAGCCGCCGTGGGGACCTTTCGGGGTGCCACCCACAGGAGAAGGCAACAAGGGCTGACGGGGGCAGGGGGACCCAGAGGCTGCAGCAAGGGGATGTTGGTGACGGTGGCAGCAGTGCGAGCTCTCGGTTTCGTTGCGTGGGCTCCTCCGTCCCCGTGTGCCTGGCTGAGGCTGCGTCATGTGTCTGGCACGGCTGTTCCCACTGGGGACAGAGCTGGGCTCCCGCACGATGTGTCCCTATGCCGAAGGGGAGACCAGCGGGCAGGGGGCGGAGGTGCGGGAGGCTCTGGCCATGGCCAGAGCCCCTTCTCCATCCTCTCGCCAAATGGCCCCAGGGGTCCCCAGCCAGGGGCAGCTGGGGTGTGCCCCCCGGGCACTGCACAGCCGCAGTGCAGGCAGGGTGCGGGCACTGCCTTCGCTGCGCCTGCCGGCTTTATTTTGGACGGGCATCTTGGCCCAGGCAAGGCAGGGATCTGCAAGGGCAGAGCATGAGTCCGGGGCGTGCAGGGGCTAGGAGACTGCGGTGTGCTTGGCTGGAGGGATGGAGCCATCCCTCGTGTCTGTGCTGGTCTTGAGGGGACATCGAAATGTGGGATGTGCCCTTGTTCACGCTGGCTGCCTCCGGCCCTGTCCATCTCCGGCCGCAACGGTCGGAGGTGCTGCTCAGGGGCAGCGGGATGCTCTCTGCGGGATGCTCTCTGCAGGATGCTCTCTGCATCCCTCCCTCCCCAGCAGCATCACTCATCGGGGCAGGGACACAGAGGGGACATCCAGCCCCGGCCCTGGCCCCAGCCCTGACCCAGTGGGCTCAGCCCCATCGCCGGACTGAGAGCGTGAGGGGACATGTCGTGGGAATGGGACTGGAGGAAGAAAATGGAAAATGAAGAGAAAGTGGGGAAAAAAAAGAAGAGCCAAAGTGAAACATTCCCGGCGCATGTGCTCAGCAATTGCCCCTCTCAACCAAGAGCTGAGCTCCCCCTCCCCAGGGGCTCGCTTGGGCCATCGTCGCCACCCCAACACCCCCCTGGGAGGGTCCCTCTGAAACCCAGAGGATGCAGGGTTCGCTTTTTAGCTATTTAGTGGAGCAGATCTTTATTTTAGATGTTTCTGGGAGGAGAAGCTCTTTGGGTATGAGCCTCTTCTGCAGAGCAGTGAGAGCTGTAGCAAAGCCTGAAGCGGTGCATTTCTGCGCCTGCTGCCAAACCGGGACGGGGGGTTGCTGGTTTTGCTTGACCCTCTTGCTCTTTGAGCCTGGTTGAGCAGGAAACACTCATTCAGAACAGCGTGAAACTGGGCAGCCGCAGCACGGATGCGGTCCGGAGGCTGAAGTCACTCGGGCATGTAGCATCCATGATAGTGCTTGCAGGGATGGCCTCGGCTTCCACGGCATGGCCACAGACAGGACAGGGCAAGGGGGGATGCCCTGGTTGTCCCTGCTTTGGCCAGCCCTTGCAGCTTGCATGAGAAGGGACCTCGCTAAAAGGTGCATCACCTGCAGAGGGCTGACCATAGGGGTGTTCTGCAAAGGATGTGGGTTGCTGCACGATCCTCCCTGTGCAGCCTGAGACACTGTTGTGAAGGAAAGAAAAAAAAAAACCAAAAGCCGGTGTGAAAATGCGTGTGATCTCACATGCACATGCCTGTCAGCGTGGCTGGGCTCGCTGCCGGCCCATGCCGGAGGCGAGGGTGCCCAGCTCAGCGCTGCTGCCTTGCTCAGGTCCAAGGTTAGCACCCCAGCATCCCATCACTGCCGTAGCAATGCTCCATCGCAGCCACGGGGATGTGGAGTCTCTTTCCCTGTTCCCTTGGAGAAACCTGGAAAACAAAGTCTGGGCCATCCACGTATTGCACCGCTGCCAGCAAAACCCTTTGTACGGACTTGAAAGTGCCAGGCTTCGCCACATGTATTTTTAGGCCGGTGACTCAGGAGAGTTGCTTTAAAAAGACAAAGCTTGCGGGAGGCAGCACACAGCGTCCTGCTAGCACGCAAGCTCGCACCGGGCTGTAATTACAGCCAAGCTGCCTCTAAGCGCTATGCAAATGATGCTGCAAATCCCAGTGAGGAAGGGGAAACGGGGGAATGGGGAGAGAAAACCTCGGCGGCCGGCCTCAGGAAGGGTTCCTGCTGGCAGCTCCTTGCTGCATGTTTTTCTTGTCATCTCCCCCGTCGGCACTTGGTTTTGCAGAGGCCAGTGATGGGGGGCTGGCTGCAGCCCAGACCTGTAGTTCAGGCTTGTGGCGTGGGGCAGAGCCTCCCCCGAGCCCTGCAAGAGTGACAGCAGCCCATCCGCGCTGCCCCCACCCCAGGTCGGTGCTGCCAGGGCTCCGCACGAGCGCTCCCCATCCGCTCCAGTGCCGAGGCAGCCAGCTGCGAGGTTTGGGTGCATTGCCCTGGGTGAGATGAAGGATGCTCTGATCCTGTTTGCTGCCATATTAAAGGCTGTCTCGGCTGTACAACCCCATGGGTATTGTGGGGAGGGCAGGACCCTCAGCCCCATGCTTGGGGATGTATGGGACATCCGCAGCCAGTCCCACCCTCCTCTTCCCCTCCCTGCAGCATCTTCCAGGTCTGCTCCTCACCCTGCCTGCCTTCGCAGGGCAGAGCCAGGGGGACACTCCGGGCACCCCAGCCCCAGCCCCTCTGCCCCACCGGAATCCACCCCGGAGCCACGCCGGGACCTTTCCAGGGTGCAGACCCAGAGTGACACATGCAAGAGCTGCAACGCTACAGTTTGCAAACAGCTTCTCGGCTGTTTAATCAGTAACTTGAGGCCCGAGCTCAGCTGGGCTCCAACACAGAAGCAGCCTGATGGGTGAACTTCCACTTTTTTTTTTTATTTCACCCCCCAAAAAATGCAGTTTGGAGCAGCTCTTTGTGAATCTGAATTTGCCCTGTGCAACCAGTCGGGGGTCGGTGAAGGGATGTGCTGGCTGGTGTTTTGCTTGCTCAGGCTCCATGCAAAGCCCTGTGCTTGCTTGGGAAGCCAGTGGCCGGGCTGAGACAAACACCTTTGCTCTTAGGTGGTTATGTGAGCTGAGTTTGCCCAGCCTCAGCCCAGGTGCATGTCCAGAGAGGTGGAGAAAGCAACCCAGAGCAAACCCTCTTCTGTGCCAGCCCTGCCCAGCTTGCAACCCAAAAGCCACATGAAGAGGAAAATTTTGGATCCATTCGGATCATCCAAGACCCACATACCCCATTAAATGTTTTTCTCAGCAAACAGAAAACTCAAGCCACTTCCCTTCTGGCTCAAATGACATTTTTTCAGCAGGCTTCTGGGTTTTATACCCTCTAAAAATAAAAGAGCAAATCAATATAAATCTGTATCGCCCTTCCAGGGGAGAAGGAACCCGGCTTGCTTGCCCCATTTTGCTTTTTATTATTTTTTTTGAAAGCTATGTGCTAAATTCAGCTCGCTTGGGAGGTCACGTTGTTGAACCGCAGCTGCAGCACGGTACCTGTGCTGGGAAGCTGCAGCCTGAAGCCTTCACCTGGGTTTCATGGGGGGGGAGAAAATGGTGAGTGCTGGGGACACAGAGATATTGCTCTGGAGGTGACAAGGACACAAGGCTGTGCTCGGAGGAGCTGGGCTTGGGGCCCCGGTGGTACCTGGTGGCCGTGCATGGCCGGGGGTGTGCGGTGGGAGGGAGGGCGCCCTTTGTTGCACTCTTTCTTTATTTTCTGTCTCCATCCACCTCCGTCCACATCCATCTCTCCGTCCCTGCCTTCCTTCCCTTCCCCACCCACNCCCCTGACCGTCTCCCCACCCTGCAGGGTGACCCCCTCTCCCCAGGGTCCCCACCATGCCAACGCCGTGTGTCTCCCGCAGGGAAGGGATGCTCAGCTCCTAGCGCACCGAGCGTGCTGAGGATGTCGGCCATCCCCGAGGCGCTGGGTCGCCCACGGAGCAGCTCTTCCCGCAGCCTGGCCGGGACGCTGGAGGCCACCCTGGGCATGGGGACGTTGGAGATGGACAAGGAGGAGATGCGCATCCTCAAGGTCTGCTTCTACAGCAACAGCTTCAACATGGGCAAGAATTTCAAGCTGGTGAAGTGCCCCGTGACGACGGAGATCCGGGTACGTGGGCAGGGGTTGGACAGGGCAGGGGAGGGGGGGCTGTTTTGTCCACGCGGCATCAGAGCTAGCTCCCTTCCAGACACCCTTTCCCATGGCATGGTAGCCCCCAGAGCCCTGTGGCTGAGAAGCACCAAAACCTGGAGGATAGAGAGAAAATTTGTCCATCTCTGGTGGCCCAGAGGAGTTTGAAAAGGGCAAGGGCTTGTCAGCCCTGCTGCCCACTCCTGCAGCAAGGATTGGCCCTGGCAGGTCACTGCTGGTCTCCTTCGTGGGCAGCAAAGAGGAGTTTCCAGGCCACGGTTCATCTCGCCCTGGAGAAGACGTCCTTGGGCACAGTGGTGCAGGGAGCAATGGAAGGAGGCCAGAGGATGAGTAGATTTGGGACACGACAGTGCCTTGCAGGGCTGGGGCTCAGCCCGCACTGCCGAGAGGAGGCTGGGGACCAGCAGGAGCTGGGTCCCCACCTTTCCTCCATCCCCGCTGACCTGCATGGACGCAGGTCCTCGGCATTGAGGGGGACAGTGACCTTCACAGTCCCAAGCCCTCAGCATTTCCCCATGGCCACGTCGCGGTGTCACTGCCTGCTCAGGTGACTCTGCCACCCCTAGACACCCCAGGGCTGCACCCAGCTCCCAGCCAGCAGCACTTCTTGTTCTCCTGCCCATACTGCAAGCCAGGACCCAGGTCCTTCCTCCCACCCCACCAGGACGTCTGCGCCCAACTCCTGCCCTTTGCTTGTGGGGGCACGGGGCTGGGAGGACAGCGAAGGTGATATTGTTGCCTTTCCATCATGGACATGGTGGCTTTGGGCTGGAAACATGCTCCTTACCCTTCCTACCTGGAGTCTTGTGGCCTCCCAGCTGGGGGAAGATGTGTGGGCACTGGGGACCTGCCAGCCAGCAGCAGCTCTGCGCTTGGGTGCTGCAGGGTTGGTGTCCACCATGAGAGACACACATCCTGGGCGCAATGGGTGATGCTGTGCCTTCTCCTGGGGCAAGTCCTCGGGACAGCGCATTGCAATGAAGTCACGGGGAGGTGACCAAAGTACAGCTGAGCTGGGGGTTGTTCCTCAACTGGTGGGACATGGAGGCGGACAGGGCTGTCCCCCTCCTTCCGTCTCCAGGAGGAGGTTGTGGGCGTAGCAGAAGGCTTCAGAGGAGCCGTCGGAGCAGGAGAGGACTCATCAGGCTGGGAAGGAGATGCCTGGGGAGGGGAAATGCAAGCAAAGCCATGAAATGGCAACGGTCCAGCTGTCCGCAACCCAGGGATGGGAGCGCAGCCAGCAGGACACAGGAGCGGAGGAAGCCGGAGGCGGTCACTCCTTGGGGACAGCTTGGCTACCGGTTGTGTTAATAACCATTAGCTTTTAGTTGGATTTTTGGCTACCAGAGTGAGAGCAGGGGCCTGGCAGGATCCTGGGGACTCCCTGCCCGCACTGGCCCAGTTCTGGGGCAGGAGAAACAAGCTGTACTGCAAGCTCACCAGCAACAACGTCTGCTTTGCTACCTGCTCGCAACCAATGTCGTGCATCGGGTGTAGCGCAGCTGAGGCATAAGGAAGGGTGGAAATGACCCAGCTGGGCTTTTATCCCCAACCAAAACACCTCTGGAAGGTTGCATGAAACATATTCAGGCTGTGGGTTGTTGCAGAGCAAGCTGGAGGCATCTGCAGGCTTCACGTGGAGGCTGCTCGGGCTGGTGGCTGTGCCCGGGGCTGTGTTTTTGCTCCAGCGACATTTGTCTTGTGGTTGTGCTGTATTTCCTCCTCATTTTCCTGCTCTCTAAAGCTCATCTGGAGCCTGGCTGGGGATGCTTGGGTCTCAGCCCTGCTCCTTTCCATCCCAGGAGGTGATCAGGTCTATCCTGGTGAGCGGCCGCATCGGGCCCAACATCAAGTTGGCCGAGTGCTACGGGCTCCGCCTGAAGCACGTGAAGTCGGACGAGATCCATTGGCTGCACCCAGACCTGACGGTGGGCGAAGTGCAGGAGAAGTACGAGTGCCTGCACCTGGAGGCTGAGTGGAGGTAGGACGCCATGGTGGTGGTGTCCCTCCTCGTGTCCCCAAACCCACGTGGGGCAGGGGCGTGGGAACCACCGAGCCCCATTAGAGGGAAAACTCCTCCAGTGTGGTCCTCATCGAGGGGCCCTCCTGTTGCCAGGTACGACCTCCAAATCCGCTATCTGCCGGAGGATTTCATGGAGCGCTTCAAAGAGGACAGGACCACCTTGCTCTACTTCTATCAGCAGGTCAGAGGTGGCCCCAGGGATCTCCTAGCCCCAGCCAGGTCTGCTCTCCAGCTACCCTACCCATCTCCAGGAGGGTGTTTCCTCCTCTCCAGCCCAGAAAACATGACTCCCAAGAGCCCCAAGACCTTGCAGCCCGTTTACCTTCACCCTGGGCTGCTGACAGGCAGCCCCTGTGGTCCCATCTCGCTGCTGGATGCATCTCCATCAGGGACAGCCAGTCCCAACCCCTTCACCCCACTCCTGCCCCTGTTGCATCCCAGCGCGGGATGTGGGAGGGTGTGGACCCTGCAAGCATCCCCTGCGAGCATCCCCCGCGAGCATCCCCTCTGCCTCCTGACCCCCGTGTCTCCTCGGCAGCTCCGCAGCGAGTACATGCAGAATTACGCCAGCAAGGTGAGCGAAGGCATGGCCCTGCAGCTGGGCTGCCTCGAGCTCAGGTACGTGCCTCCGCCTGTCCTGACCCGTCTGCTGCAGCGGGAGGGCTGGGGAGGACGGGGGAGTGGGGTCTGGGGCCATGGAGGGTTTTGCAGGACAGAAGGGAGTTTCCAGCTCTTTCTTTGCCATGGTGGGGGGACGTGGTGGGGGGACGCGGCGGGGGGACTCGAGCACAGGGCGGCTGTCTGATGTCCCTCCCTTCTCGCAGGAGGTTTTATAAGGACATGCCTCAAAATGCGCTGGATAAGAAGTCCAACTTCGAGTTGCTGGAGTGAGTAGGCACAGCCCATCCCGCTAGGCAGAAAACCCCTTACCCCTAAACCCCCCACCCCATCCAGCTGGTCCCGAGGGGCTGGGGATCTGCAGATGGCCTTCCTCATCCTCTTGCAGCTCCTCATCCTCCCACAGCTCCTCATCCTCCTGCAGCCATCAGCCCTGCTGATGGGGAGGATGCAAGGAGGGGGAGATGGGAACCTTTCACCCTGCGCTGGGTGGGTTGCTTCTCCCCCAGCAGCACCCCCTTGCCCCTCAGTACCCACTTTGCTTGGCGCATCCCCCCCCCCCGCCAGTCTGCAGCTCCCCAGGGAGGCCCCTGCACAGCCCCGGGAGCAGGGGTCCCCGCGGGGCTGTTAATGTGCACGGGGGTCTCTGCTTTCCAGGAAGGAGGTGGGTCTGGACCTCTTCTTCCCCAGCCAGATGCAGGAGAACCTGAAGGTGAGGGACGCGTGTGGGTACGGACAGGCAGGGCTGGGTGCACGGCTGCAAGGTGTGTAAGCATGCATGGATGTTGCTGGTGGTGCTCATGCGCGTGCATCGAAGTGCACACGTAGATTTGCACGTGTGTGCACATCTGCCCGCACTTGTGCACGTGTGTGGTTATGCTCACACATGTGAGGATGTGTCTGCATGCACACCCCAGTGTACGTGTGTGTATACATGCTCATATGGGGCCAGGTGTGTGCATCAGCATGCATGTGTGGGTTTGCACGCACATGTACGTGCACATCTGCCCACACTCGTGGAGCTTTGCACACACTCGTGAAGGCGTATCTGCGTCTGTGTGTGCATTCATACATCCTGTGTATATCAGTATGCATGGGTGGATTTGCATGTATAGGCATGTCTGCTCACGCATGTGAAGGTGTATTTGCATGCATGTGCATGGGGTGGGTCTCAGCTGCATACGTATGTGTGTATATCTAAGCAGATGTATGCATGCAGGCACATCTGCTCACACATGTGATGATGCATCTGCATGCACATGCATGTGCATATGTATGCACACATGTGGCCATGTGCGCACACATTGGTTTGCGCACATGTGTGCATGCACATCTGCCCACTCTCGAGTGCATGTGAGTGAGCACGCACACACGAAGGCGTGCTGGCGTGCACACACGTGTGGACATGCCTGGGTGCGCACACAGATCCATGTGCATATGTGCGGGTGCATATTCGTATTTGCAGGTGAGTGCATGCGTGCATGTCCACGTGCGTGCGTGTGTCTGTGTGCGTGCGTGTGTCTGTGTGCGTGCGTGTGTCTGTGTGGAGCTCGCACCCTCTATACCCCACATCCCCACTGCATGCCTGGCACATGCCCAGTGTGGCTAGCGGCCACTGTGCCCACAGCCCAAGCAGTTTCGGAAGATGATCCAGCAGACCTTCCAGCAGTACGCGCTGCTGCGGGAGGAGGAGTGCATCCTCAAGTTCCTCCACACCCTCGCCACCTTTGCCAACATCGACCAGGAGAGCTACCGCTGCGAGCTCATCGTGAGTCCGCTGAAGGGATGGGATGGGATGGGATGGGATGGGATGGGATGGGACGGGATGGGATGGGATGGGATGAGATGGAATGGGAGCACATCCCCCAGCCTGGGGTGCTTTGGGGCCAGGCGCATTGGCTGTGGCGCCCATGCTGGGCAGTGTGCAGGGGGGAGACGCAGGATGAGGACAACCTCCATCACAAGCTGGTGTTTGAGGCTGCATCTCCCATGCCCTTAAACCCAGCAAAGTCTTGCTAAAGATGCAACCATAGTCATCAGTGGTCTTAAGCTGTTAATTAACCCTTCATGGCAGGGCAGCAAGCTGCCACCCGAAGCATCCCGTGGCACTGTTTGGGCAGTGCAGACCGGGATGCTCGCAGGTGGCAGCATGGACAAAGCCACCCTGCTGTGGGCTGCTCCCTGCCGCAGTCCCCGGGCTCGGAGAGGAGCTCGGCCATGCTGAGGTCAGGGGAGACCCCGCGGGGAGTTTCCAAGGCTTGGAAATCACTCGCTGTCCCCCACGGGAGGCACAAACCCAAAATCCCCCGGGGAGAGGACTGCTGATCTTGCAGCCCCTTGGTATCACCTCCCCGAGGGGAAGCTGAGCATCTCTCCCCTCCCCACAGTGGGGAGAGGCTCTGGGGAGCCTTTTTGGAGGATGCTGATTGCTGAGAGGGGCCGGGGGTGCAGTGGGGGCTCTGGGGACCTTCCACACCCAGGGGTCCAAGCCCGCTGGGTGCGAGCCAGTGCCTGAAGTTTGCTGAACCCCTTTGGGGTGAGAAGGCGGCAAACCAGGAGCACTGGGAACCCCTTTGGGGCCAGGAGGAGGGAAAACACCCACAGTGGGCTCCTTGGCTTGCACCATCCACCATCCCCTCTCCAAACCATCCTCTCTCCAAGTCCCTTTGGGAAGGAGATTTTTTCCCAGGGTGTCTCACACATTGCAGCAAGTTGAGGGGGGGGACCTGGCTCTGGGGGTACACCCCCCCCCAAATTTGCATCCTCCTTCTGCTGCCCCCCCAGCAAGGGTGGAACATCACGGTGGACCTGGTCATCGGACCCAAGGGCATCCGGCAGATGACAAGCAAGGAGGCCAAGGTACAGGGCGGGTGTTGGGTGCTGGATGGGGAGCGGAGTGACTGCTCTTAAATTGGTGATTAAAGTCGACGCCGGGGCTCTGCCTCTCTCCCCAGCCCACGTGCTTGGCTGAATTCAAGCACATCAAGTCCATCAAGTGCTCCAGCGTGGAGGAGGGCCGGGCTGTGCTGCAGCTGGGGCTCAGTGGCACCCCCCAGGTGAGGAGGCATTGGGGGGGAGTGCCCTGGGTGCTGGGGGGTGTGGGTGGGATGGGGGATCCCCCGGTGCCGTGGGGTGGCATCACATCCCTATGGGTTAGGCAGGACTTGGTGGATGGCTCCATTTCCACTGAGAGAGCTCCTGCCTCCAGCCCCAGCCGAGGGGAGACTGACCCCCAAAGCAGGGCACATCCAGGCTGCCCCGGAGGTGCCCCTGCCCCAAGGGTCCACCCTGCCCGGGGGTGGTTTGGTGCCTGGCATGTTGGCCACGGTGTCCTGGCGTGCTGGGAAGGACAATGCTGGAGAAACTGGGATCCGCTGCAGAGCAGGGAGGTAGTCACCGAGCTACCCCAAGGTGGAGAGAAGGGGAGACCCCCCATCCCAGCATCCCCCTGCCCCAACTCTGGGCTCACCCGTCCCCCTGTCCCTGCCATCTCCCCCAGTCTCTGGCTATCAAGACAGCTTCTCTGGCCGAGGCGGAGAACATGGCCGACCTCATCGACGGCTACTGCCGGCTGCAAGGGGACTTGGAAACCTCCCTCATCGTCTTCCCCAGGAGAGGTGAGTGCCCTGGGGGGCACCGACCCCAGCAGGGTCCCCACCCGTGCTCCCCCAAGCCCTTCTCTGCTCTCTCCATGGCCACAGCATCACTTGTGCCTTTGGAGTGACGCCAGCTGAGACCCACCAAACTCACTGCACGTGTGGTCAAGGCATTGGGGGACCCCAGCGCCCATCAGGCTCTGATGGGGGTGGCTGGGAAATGACTGTCTGCTGTCCTCTCCACAGAGCGGGAGAAGAGGATCAGCCTGCCACAGATCCCGGCCCCGTGAGTAACGCCTGGCCCCGGGGTGGGGCTGGGACCCCATCCTGCCCCCCAACCCCGCTCCCTGACCCCGACCTCCTCCCACCCCACAGGCACCTGGAGGAGAGGCAGTCCACACTGTCAGACAGCGTGAGCGTGGGTGAGTTTTTGGCTCTTCTCCTCCCTTACCACCAACCCCGGGGATGCAGGCAGGGCTGTGGGGCACCCGTCCATGGGGGTTTGGGGATTTGGTGGAGCTGGACACCCCCAGCCCTTTGCCTGGGGGTCGAGATGCAGCTGAGCATCCCGGGGGAGGGCCAGGCTGGCATCCCGCACGTTCCTGCTGGCTGCAGTGCCTGCAGGGGCTGCTCCAGGCTGGGTGGCCAGACCCCATGGGGATGCTGCAGGAAACCCCCCTGCCTGGTGAGCTGCCTGAATCCCTGCCCGCAACCTCCTTCTTGCCCTAGACTCCGATATTTATGCTGAAATCCCTGATGAGTCGTCAAGACCAAGGTCTGGAGGTAGGTGCCACCTCCCTGGGTGCCCTCCTGCCCATCTCCCAGCACCCCAACCAAGCCCTCCCACCTCCTCCTGCCCACCCCACTTTCCCACCCCATCCACCCAAAGTTGGGAACAAGGTTTTGCCTGCACTGCCCACCTTACCCCCCAGAGGGGCTGAAGGAGCTGGGATCACCCTGTGTGCCATGGGGCAGGACCTGTGGGTCCTTGCCGAGGGAGTGATGGAGAGGGTTGGTACCCAGGGATCGCCAACATCTTCTGCTGAGCATGGGGGCTCTGCCTACGGAGCGGGCAGGGGTACAGGCAGCTTCCTGCCCGCTGGTGCTGCCAACTCTGCCCTGCTCCCCTGTCCGTGAAGTCCAGCACTACGGGATCTCCCGGGAGGACGTCACGTTGGGCAGGATCCTTGGAGAAGGCTTTTTCGGAGAGGTCTACGAGGGGATCTACACCACGCCGGTGAGCGTCCTGCCCTCTCCCTGCCCTGCCTGCCTCTTCCGTGGCCCGGGGGAGTGGGGTAAAGCAGCCCCCACCCCTCCTTCTCCTTGCAGAAAGGGGAGCGGGTCAACGTGGCTGTGAAGACCTGCAAGAAGGACTGCAGTCCAGAGAACAAGGACAAGTTCCTGAGCGAAGCGGGTACACTGGAGGGTCCTGCTGCCCTTCAAGGGGGATAGAGCCTGCTCAGCCCCACCCTGGGACTTGCATAGGCGGGCAGGGGACAGATGTGGGGGGTCTGGTGGTGTTTGCAGCATTGCAATGGTGGGGTGTTAGAGACAGGATGGCAGAACCCTGCCCTGGCATCTCCTGGTCCCTGCTTGGGAACAAATTGCCACTGCAATGCAGGACAGAGCAGGAGGAGGTAGGCGTCCCGTACCCTCGCCCCTGTGACATGGCTGTTCTCCAAAATACCTGTTTTATGGGAGGGATGGCTACCAGGGGCAGGAAGAAAAGCTGCTGAATACTTGTGTGAGAGCAGACAGGCACCACCTGGATGTAGATCCCTGGGGAGCTGGAAACCAGGAACCCCAACCCCTTTGGGGACGTACTAGGCTATCCCTGGCAATTCCTCCTGCTCTGTCTCCGGCTTCATGGCAGAGAGTTGCCCCTACACCCCAGGACAGGGGTTTGGGCTCCTGGAGGGGGGCCCCCCAGTGCAGGGTGTCTGATGCAGTCTCCCCGCAGTGCTGATGAAGAAGCTGGACCACCCCCATATCGTGAAGCTCATTGGCATCGCGGAAGAGGAGCCCACCTGGATCATCATGGAGCTCTATCCCTACGGAGAGGTGAGCAGGGTCCCACCGCTGGAGCCCATACCGTCCCCCTGCCACCCTTCCTGCCCCTGCTCAGTCCCTGAGCCCCCCTCGCTCATCCCGTTGCAGCTGGGGCAATACCTGGAGCAGAACAAGCACTGTCTTGCCGTGCCCACACTCATCCTCTACGCGCTGCAGATCAGCAAAGCCCTGGCCTACCTGGAGGCCATCAACTGCGTGCACAGGTAGGGCAGGAGGGAAAAGGAGCTGGGCACGATGCCGGGAATGGCAGGGGATGGCAGGGACCGCAGGGGGTCAGGCAGGAGGGGAGCAGGAGTGGGCAGAGGCAGAGGCTGGCAGCACCCTTTGCTGCAGAGCCCTTTTGCAGCTGGGTGAGCTGATTGTCTGGGTGTGAGCTCTCCTTCTCCATCCATCCCTTCTCCATCCCTTCTCCCCAGCCAAGGGTCTCTCTCCTTGCAGGGATATTGCTGTGAGGAACATCCTGGTGGCCTCCCCAGAGTGCGTGAAGCTGGGAGACTTCGGGCTCTCCAGGTACATCGAGGATGAGGAGTACTATAAAGGTAAGAGCTGCGTGATGGGGTTGGGGCTCGCTCCAACCCTGTGAGGTTGGAGCAGGGATTTCCCCGGATGGCAGAGCCAGCACGCAGTGGGGCTCCCTGCAACAGCAGGATGGGGTGGTGGGAAGGGGCTGGGGCAGAGACCATGGTGAGACCTCACTGCTCTGCCCTGCCTGCACTGGGGCTGCTCCATCGCCCCTGCTGTGAGCACAGCCACCGTCTGTCTCTCCCTCCAGCATCCATCACCCGTCTCCCCATCAAGTGGATGTCACCCGAGTCCATCAACTTCCGCCGCTTCACGACGGCCAGCGACGTCTGGATGTTCGGTGTGTGGTGGGATGGGGCCGCAGCAGGGTCCCAGGCATTGTCCACCTCCCATGGCATCAGCTTAATGCACAGGGACAAATCCTGCTCCAGAGCCGGGGGGTTATTCCAGCCTTGCTCTTGGGGAAAGGGGTCCTGGGGCAGAGCTTCTTGCAATTCAACCATCATTAAGAGTTAAACTCTACCGCCTTCAAATATCCATCTCCCTGCCTATCAGCCCATCCCCGTGGCCTCTGGCACTCATCTGTCCATCTGTCCGTCCCTAACAGCCCTATGGCCAGCAGCAACCAGGAGCTGGGCTCCTTGCAGCTGCCCGGGAGAGCAGGCAGCTCTTCCCTCTGCATTTTTCACCCAGGGACCAGAAAGGCTGAGCAGCCAAGTGACCTGGTGTCACGCAGCAAAGTGTGGCACTGTCACCAGGTCCCCAAAAACCCAAGCGAGGGGCTGGTCCCCCAGCTCTAGCATCGGTTGAGTTTGCTCACGTTGCTCCCGCAGCTGTGTGCATGTGGGAGATCCTGAGCTACGGCAAGCAGCCCTTCTTCTGGCTGGAGAACAAGGATGTGATCGGAGTGCTGGAGAGGGGCGACCGCCTGCCCAAGCCCAACCTCTGCCCCCCCGTCCTCTACACGCTCATGACGCGCTGCTGGGACTACGACCCCAGCGAAAGGCCCAAGTTCAAGGACTTGGTTTGCAGCTTGAGGTGAGCGGGGAGGCGGGGGACTGATGATGGGCTGGGGGGTCCGTGGTTTGATGGAGGGGTGGGCAAGTGGGTGAAGAAGAAAAATGAAGCCGTGCAAGATTTTGGGTCTGGAGTTTTCTGGCCGAGTCCGAACTCAAAGGACCATTTGAGACCATTTGAGCTCACCTGCCCCCCGGGGTGGTGGTGGTGGTGCCTGGGCTGAAATGGAAATGCTTTGCTTCCCGGGGAGGGGTCTTGCGGGGGAGTCCTGATCCCACATCTCATTGGGGCTGGCCATGGTGGTGCTGGTGTGGGCAGCCAGGACCATGCTTTGTCCTCCCAGTCCTTTCCCTTCGCTCTTCCCATCCCTCCTTTCTCCCTCGTGTTTTCCATGGCCCATCCAGCTCAAGCATCCCCATGCTCTGGGGTATGGGAGATGTGCCAATGCTCTCTCCTGGGGCCCTCACCCTCCATCTCCCCCTGCAGTGACATTTACCTGATGGAGAAGGAGCTGGCCAAGGAGCAGGAGAGGAACAACCGCCACCGGCCTCCCAAAATCATGGAGCCGCCGTCCTTCCAGGAGCCACCTCCGAAGGTGAGGAGAGGGCAGAGCCTGTGCAGGCAGTGCACGCAGGTTCATCTCCCCACCTCGATCCTCTGATGGGTGCTGCAGAAGCGGGACCTCCCCGATCTTGCACCCACCTTGCGTTTCTCCCTTCTCTGCTCCCTGCAGCCCAGCAGACCCAGGTACAAGCCACCACCCCAGAGCAACCTCCTGGCTCCCAAGCTGCAGTTCCAGGTAAGGTTGTACAGCCAGAGCACCCCACAGGGACCTGAGCAAGGGGGTTGATGCCGGAAAGCCCTGCCTGGAGCTCAAGCCCTCGGGGGCTTGTGGCTTTTGGGGCTCCAAGCTGCCCCATGCCACCACCGACTGCCTCTCGCCGCCTTGCCAGCAGGACACCGCCCTGCCTGCCCCGTGTTTTGTCCATCATCCCTCAGAGCTGGCAGAGAGGCTTTCACCCCAGGGAAGGGCAGTTTGCACGCTCCGCACCAGCTGGTTTGCATGCACAGCTGGGAGGAGAGGAGGTTTGCTGCTCTCTGGCGTTACCTGGGCTGATTTTGGCTGCCTTGTGGGAGCACAGGTCACCCCCTCTGCAAGGACCGGTGCTGGTACCTGCAGCATCAGGGTGAAGCCCCCAGGAGCAACTATTTTGGGTGCTCTTTTGGGGCTGGGCAGGGGTGCAGGCAGCAGCACAGGAGGTCTCAAGCCCGTGCTCAGGATGAGGAAGAGCCGAGCAGGGAGGAAGGTCCTGATCCTGCTGCACAGATGGGCATGAGGGCAGAGGCTGCTCCTGGTTCAAAAGCCGCTCTCCCCTGCGTTGTCTGCTCCGTCTGTCCGTCTGTCTGCACTAACCCCCCGTGGCCTTGTTTTGTGCCCGTGCCGCCCCGCTGCCCGCCCCCCCTCACCCGCCCGCAGGTGCCCGAGGGTCTGTGTGCCAGCTCGCCTACGCTCACCAGCCCCATCGAGTACCAGTCTCCAGCCAACTCCCTGCACACCCCGCCGCTCAACCGCCACAACGTCTTCAAGCGCCACAGCATGAGGGTAAGAGAGGGATTCCCCCATCCCGTGGCATCCAGAGGACATCCTGGTCCCGGGTGGCCTCCTCCCGGGCATGCCGGGGACCTCGCAGGAGGCCAGGGCTCGGTGGGAGGGATGCTTGCTGCGCCATGCTCCGCTTTGTGCTGCTGCCTCCGCTGCTTTAAGCTCAATGTTGCTCCCAACCCAGCTGCAGGAGGGCCAAATCCTGTCACCCCATGGGTGCTGTTTGCAGGCTGGAGGGATCGAGCCTGTGAAGGTCTCCAGGGTGTCTCCAGCCCCCCGCCATGCACATTTGCACGCACATCCCAGTGAAGGCATGTTGGTGGACAAGTGGCTGGCACGGTGTCCCCAAAAATGGGCAGGGGTCGGGTGGCTGCCCCTCCTTGGGGCTTTGGATCGGTTCCTCACGCTCAGCATTGTCACCTGAAATGCCAGCGGTGGTTTGCAGCCTGAGCTCGGTTACTCTAGCACCGAAACCAGAGCTGGGTGTTAGGGCGCATGCTGCGATGCTCTGCCCGGTGTGCCGGCACAGCCGCGGTGCCGAGTGCATCTGTGCCGTGGGCATGATGAGTTGCTCCCCAGGCTGGCCCGTGCATGCTGCCCATGGCTCACACAGGGCTGGAAAGTGCCGGGATGCGGTGGTGGGAGATTTGGGGCCAGACGGTGGTTTCCTCTCCATGCTGGAAACCCAAGTGCTCCCCAAATTCAGTTTGGGGGTTCATGGCTGTTGGGCTCTGGTGCATGGCTTGCGTGAGTGGAGCAGGGCTCTGGCTCCCATGCTGAAATCAGGGGGGCTCTGACTCCTGAGCCACCGGTCACTGCCAGCTCTGCACACCAGGAGGAAGATTTCCTCCGTCCCAGCAGCAGGGAGGAGGCACAGAAGCTCTGGGAGATTGAGAGGCTCAAGATACGGCAGGTCCTGGACAAGCAGCAGAAGCAGATGGTGGAGGACTACCAGTGGCTGCGGCAGGAGGAGAAGTCCCTGGTGAGTGGCCTCGGGCTGCCTCCACCTCTTGCACCCTCATGAAGGTGGTGGAAGAGCCACAGCAGCCCTTGAGGTTGCTCTTCATGGTTGGAAAAGACAGTTTTCCTTGGAGGAACAGCTCCTCCAGCAGCCAAACCTCTTGCACCCCTTTATTTTCCACACCTGTAAAAACCTTACAGAGCTGCTTCATTTCAAAATGAATATTTTGAAACTTGGGCAAATTTTAAATACTTGCAATCGCGTCTTAATGAGCTTTTATAATGCTTTTGAAATAAGGACTGGAGATAGCTAATGTGTGACTAATCTATCAGCTTGCGGTGGGACAGGCTTGGAAAGAGACAGAAAATCTTTTATTTGATAGACTCGCGCAGGCTGTGAAGCAAAGCCTGGCTCCCCTCGCCCCCGGGGTGTCGGATGCCGAGCAGCTGCAAACAGCTGCTTGAATTAAGCTTCATTTTTTTGGAGCAGCAGTTTGAGGTTTCTGGTACCCCGGGAGCAGGCGAGGAGCAGATAGGGGTGATGGGATGGGATGGAGATGGGACCAGCGATGGGCATGAAGCCCCTTCCCCTCCCACATTCCCAAACCCTGCAGAGATGCGTTCCTGTGATGTGTTTCATGAGTCTCCCAGAAATCAGGAAAACCTCAGGTTTTTCTTTCCTTTTCCTTTTTTCTGTGCCTCTCACAAAGCTTCTCCCCCTTTGCAGGACCCAACGGTGTTTATGAACAACAACGCTCCTCCGGTGAGTGGTGCTGGCCCCGGAGAGACCGGGTCAGGGTGTATTTCGGTGCAGGGGGTCCTTCTCCTGGGGGTGTCTGGAGATCCTCATTTGCTTTGGCATGGACGGGCAATAGATATTTATATAGGTGCCCCTTGCATTGGGAAAATTAATCTGGAAATGTTAATGGGGTGAAATAGTGGTGGTCCGGAGCTCCCCACCAGAAGCCTTGGGAGGGGATGGCGATGCCTCCTCCTTCCTTGCTGCCTCCAGCCGGGATTTTGTGCCTCTCATTCGCTGTTTCTTCCCCCCACAGCTGCTCCCGGAGAAGGAGACGGATTACAGTGAGTGCCCACAGCTGCACGGGGTGCAGGGCTGCCCGTTGCCCCCACCAGGGAGCACCCACTTCGGGGTTGCAAGCAGGGAGCCCTGCCCTGAGCTGCGAGGAGCCTTGGGGCCGTATCCCTCCTGGCTTTGGGATCCTCCATGAAAGAAATCCCAGATCATGGGGAGCAGCTTTGCCTGCCCCAGGGAGGGGTCTGCCTGTCCCAGGCATGGGGGTCCAAGGGGGTCTGACCCTGAGGGGAGGTGGCACAACTGGGGTGGGTCAAGTTGTCCAGCCACAGTGGGACACGCTGCTCCAAGGCGGTGCAGGACTTGGCATGGGTCCCTGGCGTCTTGCAGCGTGCCCGTGTGTCCAGGGGAACAGCCAGAGTGACTCTCCTTCCTTTCCCTTACTGATGGCATAGCGGAGTTCACGGGGCCCCCCCAGAAGCCTCCAAGACTTGGGGCACAGGTAAGACCTCCCTGGATGGGACCACCACGGTCCCACTCCTCCTCCCCCACCTCCACCATCCCTCTGCGTCTGCAGGATGGGACTTTTCTGACTCCCCCAGTCCCCAAAGGGCTCAGACACATCCAGCAGCATCAGGGTCGCGGGTGGGAGGTGGATGGATCTGGCCAGGGCTCCCCATAGGTGTTGGTCTTTCCCTCCTTGCCCCCTCGGTCCATCTGATCCCATCGTGTCCCCGTTCCCTGGCAGTCCATCCACCCGGCCCCCACCGCCAACCTGGACCGCACAGATGACACGGTGTACAGCAACGTCATGGAGCTGGTGCGGGCTGTGCTGCAGCTGAAGAATGAGATCAGCCTCCTGCCCCCGGAGGGGTACATCCTTGTGGTGAAGGTAGGGAGGGCAGGGAGGGGGCAACGCCAGGGGGAGGGAGTTGGGAATGAGTCTGCTGAGCGACTGCCACCAAGCATCCATCTCAGGAAGGTCTTGCACATGTAGGAGGGAACATTTCCAGCATTCCCAGCTCCTCCATTGGGTCCTTAGGTCAACAGTGAGAGAGTTTCCATCATGCCCTGCTCCTCTGTTGGGTCCTTAGGTCAATGGTGGGAGCATTTCCAGCACTCCCTGATCCTCCGTTGGGTCCTCGGGTCAACGGTGGGAGAATCTCCCACTATGCCCCTCTCCCGAATGGGATCCTTGACTCAGCGGCACAAACTATTCCCATGCACCACTTCCCTGTGCCTGTGTCTGGAGTCATCCTAACCCTGCCACCCTCCCTGCAGAACGTGGGCCTGTCCCTGCGGAAGCTGATCGGCAGCGTCGATGAGATCCTGCCCGTCCTACCCGCCGCCTCCCGCACCGAGGTAGGACCGGGGAGGAGGGAGAGGGGTCCGGTGTGGGGTCGGGTGCTGGTGGCACCCCTGTCTGTAACCCCTGTGTGTCATGGTCAGATCGAGGGGACCCAGAAGCTGCTCAACAAGGACTTGGCCGACCTCATCAACAAGATGCGCTTGGCACAGCAGAACGCCGTCACCTCACTGAGCGAAGAGTGCAAGCGGCAGATGCTGACGGCCTCCCACACCCTGGCCGTGGATGCCAAGAACCTCCTGGATGCCGTGGACCAAGCCAAGGTCCAGGCCAACCTGGTGAAGCTGTGCTTGGAGTGAGGACAGGGGCAGAGAGAGGGAAGGAGAAGGAGTGGGGAAGGAGAGGAGGAGAGGGACCGCCGTGCTTCGGCGTCGGCGGAGATGGGAGGAGAGCATTGCGGAGGAGCTGGCTTTTGTGTGTCTCCCATGGCCTCGCCGTCCTGCCCTCCCTCTCCCCCCTCCTCCTGCAGCCACTCATGTCTTTAGCATCGTCTCATCGGTCTTCTGAAGAAGGGAGGCATCTAGTGACTCGTCCCTGGAAAGGGCTGGGGGGGACCTGGCCGTCCCCAAGGGCCACTGAAGATCCCTCTGGCTCGGCAGCTCCCTGCTCCCCAGCTGCCAGCAGGTCCGTGTGGCTGTCCCTCGGCCCCTCCAAGGACGGATGGCTGCGGGTGGCGTGTCACGACGGGGACCTGGACCCTGCTCCTCACCGCTGGGAGCTGGGAGGCACAGCGGCTGGGGGAGCTGGCATCCTGGGGGGCCGCACAGGGGTCCCCAGGAGCCATCGGAGCGGTGGCCTGAGGGACTGTTTGCATTTCCTTGTACATTGTATAGAAGAGTTTATTTAACGATGGGAGGCGGGTCCACATGCCGTGGTGGAGCCGGTTCCGGTGCCCGTGGCCAGAGCGTGGCTGGCCCCAAGCCTGCAGAACGCAGGGAGGGATGGGACCCCATGGACTGCAGCCTTCGGTGACACAAACCAGGAGAATGGTGCCTCTTCCAGCTGAATTTTCTCTGAGCTGCTCTGTGTAAGCAACGATGGCAAACCAAGTATCTGTTCGGTTTGTGCTTTGAGTTGGAAACCGTATGGTTCGGGCTTTTCCCCAGCATCTTCCCACAACACTGTTCATTCTGGCTGAGATAAACCATGCACAAAGTCCTGCTGTGCCTGTGCTTGCCTGTCACCCCCACACCGCGGGGACAAGTCTCCTGGTCACCAGCAGCTCCTTAGAAAGAGTAAGGGTTGTGCTGCTCAGACCTCTGAGCCATCTTGCCAGCGTGGGGAAGTGCCGTCCCGGCAGCAGCATCCCCGGGGGAGCTGCTGGGGTGAACCTGGGTCTGCTGCACCCATGTCATCTCTGGAGCCCCATTTCCCTCCCGTTGAGCCCACAATCCGTACGGGGGTCCTGGACTCCCCCTGCTCCCACCCCAAGGCTTGCTAGTGAGGGTATCTGCAGACCTTTGCTTTTCAAAGACCATAAGGAAATCATGGGCAACTCACGGTGGAGGCTGCTGGGAAGTGATTTATGCGGGACAGCACAGCCATGAAGGTGGGTTCCCCCCAAAAGAAGGATGCTTGCGGGTCTAGTGCCACACTGGGGGGGGCCGCCCCAGAGCTTGTGCCCTGGTGGCCTCATCAGCCAGGCAGGGCTGAGCTGAGAGGGGTGGTGGGTGTTGGCTGCGGCTGGCGAGAGGGGCTGCAGGGATTAACATGGGAAGGGGAGCAAGTTCCCCCTCTGCCCCATCGCAGTGAGGTCTGCTGAAGCCCTGTGTGCCATGGTCTGGCAGTGCCTGGGGGCATCCCGTCTTGTTCGCCTCCAGCCAACACCCCTGCATCACCCTGTGGAGACACAGCCCCACCAAGCCAGAAATTATCCGCACAGGAGAGCTCTCTCCACCCGTGCACTCCCAGCTCTGCAGAGCCCTAAAGCCCATGTGTACCGGGTTGGACACAAACACACGTATACCGACGCACGCATCCAGCCAGCCACGCCTGGGCACTCGCCCCCTCGCACATCTCATTTCCCAGCCCCGTGTGCCCACGCCTGAGCCAGCCGGCCAGCACTGGAGGCTACATGAGCAGCTGCAACACCCTCAGGACGTGGCACCGTTTATTCCGGCCCATTTCACTCCTGAAAGCACAAAGTGTTTTCTGAAACCCCTCAGACAGCATCTAGCACCGCAATGGGTCGGTCTCCAGAATGAGAAAGTGTTGCAGGAAAAACCTGGTGTCTCTCAGGGCATGGAAGAAGAGAGCAGATGCTCTGTAAGCATGGGTCCTTTAGCGTACATGGAAGCTAGAAATTAAAAGCTGGATTGCAGCAGTCATCAGAGCCAGATGGTTTGGGATCTGATGTGGGATGGAAAGGAGGATTTGCTCGGGATGGGCCTTGGCAGTGCAGGTTCCCCCCACGCCAGCCAAGGCCACCAGCCTCGGCGCGAGGCAGCACCCCTGAGCACGGTCTGGTCCATGGGCACCGTCTGGCCATGGCTGGGTGGGTTATCCCATTCTGCAGGGTGGTTTTTCCCTTCCAAGCCACCCACATGTCTGGTTTGGCTGTTCCTGTCTCCCTGCTGCTCCAAGCTCCGGTGTGGGATGGTGCGGAAGCGACCGCTTGTGCCGGCGGGTTGCAGAGGGTCTGTGCCTGGGCTGGGCTTTGCAGAGCAGAGACCCCCAAGTCACGCAGCTGGGCAGCGACCTCCATCCCACCACTGTACCCCTTCTGCATGGACCATCTGAAGCATTATTGCCTGCCCCATCTCATGCAGGACCGCGCCAGCCTGTGGTCCTGAGTACCCTGCAGTCAGTATGTGTCCTAAAGCAGCTGTGAGGTCCCCTCTTCTTGCCCAGCATGTTGGAGTCACAACCAGATGCAGCTCTTCGGTTTTGGGTAGGACTTGGCAGCAGCTCAAGGAAGCAGATGCCTCTCCTAGATGCCTCCAGTCTGCACTTGAGCAATGGAGAAGCTGTACCGTGCCTTCCTCGATGCTGGGATGGCTGCGACCACCCCGGGCAGGGTGGCAGGCAGCTGTCCCTGCCCACCACCCCCAGGTCACCCCTTGGCACAGCTCTTGCTTCACCCTACATTTCCCATCTGAGGGTCCTCCATGGTTGCAACCATGCCCTCCCAGGGAGAGGCGAGGGTCCGGCTGGACGTGGGCACCACCGTGCCCACTCCCTGGGGAGGAGGGGAGGGTGCATTGCCCACCGTCCCCACCACAGCCTGGCCAGGCCCCTAGATCATCCCCGCCAGGTAGGGCGGGAGGAAGAGCCCCACGGTGCCCAGCAGGCAGACGATGATGAACATCCACAGGAAGATGCGGTCGATCACCATGGCCACGTACTTCCAGTCCTCCTTCACCTGCCGAGTGGAGAGGGGCTGTGAGTGTGGGCAGAGGATGCAGCCTCCCATCTGTGAGGACCCCTTGGAGTTAGGAGACCACCCAGGGCTTCCTCTGCATCTGCCGTTTGCCTCAGGGCGAGGAGATACCCTGTGTCTCAGGAAATCCCTGGAACAGCAGGGCTGTGGGATGGACCTCTCCGGGGAGGCTGCTCAGGGTAGATCTAATCCCACCCAGGGTTTTCTGAAACCACCTGGCTAAAAGTAGGGGTGCAGCCTCTGAGCTGGGTTCCCAGCAGGGCAGGCTGGACCATCGCTGCTCTCTGAGGGCAGGACAGCATGGGCAGGAGAGGGACAGCACGGGCAGGAGAGGGACCTCCAACATCCCTGCAGCCAGCAGGGATGGGAGCTGGAGGAACCCTCAACTGACCCTGTGGACCAGGCATCTCCCAGGAGATGGTTGTTGATCTTCTCCCTGGCTTTGGGTCCTCAGCAGCCAGGGCACCAACGTGGGGTCCCACCACTGACCACCCCATGGAGGTACAAGTGGCAGGAGGCAGCACCCGGGGTGGGGGACCCCCCTCACCCCCCAGGCCTTGGGGGCACCCACTCACCGAGAAGTCAGCATCCTCAGCTCGCAGGTGGTCTGCGATGTACTGCACCCCTTCCAGGGCCTTCAGGATGCTGGGGGACAGCGTCAGCCCCCGGTCTAAGCCCACCTCCTCCTCCTCCCCCTTGCGGGGCACCCGCGGGGCTGAGCCCACTGATGCCTTCCCAGCTTGGCGCCCGCAGCCATAGCGGCCGTGGGAGCCCGCCTGGGACATGCCGCTGGGGTACGTCTTCTCCTCCTCTTCCTCCTCCTCTTCCTCTTCCTCCTCGTCCTCCTCCTCCTCCTCCTCCTCCCACTTGTCATCCACGTCGGTCTCCAGCCAGCACCGGGAGGTGCTGAGCCTCGTTCCCGGGAGGTCATACTGCCCCGCGGTCCCCTCGGGGGGAGGCAGCACCGGGGGTCGCTTCATAAAAAGCCAGCGAGGGATGAAGTCGAGGAAGAAGCTACGCACCCATCGGGGCATCGTGTGGGTGCTGGGGGAGCGGTGGTGAACATTGAGGACGAACACGGTGATGATGATGGAGAGTGTGACGAAGATCATAGTGAAGAGGAGGTACTCGCCGATGAGAGGGATGACCAGCGAGGTGGACGGGATGATTTCCGTGATGAGGAGTAGGAAAACGGTGAGGGACAGCAGGACGGAGATGCAGAGGGTGATCTTCTCCCCACAGTCGGAGGGCAGGTAGAAGACCAGCACGGTCAGGCAGGAGATAAGCAGGCAGGGTATGATGAGATTGATGGTGTAGAAGAGCGGGAGGCGGCGGATGATGAAGCGGAAGGTGATGTCGGGGTAGATCTCAGTGCAGCAATCATACTTCTTGGAGTTATAGGTGCCAATGGCTTTTATGATGGCCCACTCGCCGCTCTCCCAGTAATCCTTGAGGTCCACGTGGTGCTCCATGTTCTCCAGGTCGATCTTGGCCTTGTCGTAGGTCCAGGAGCCAAACTTCATCTTACAGTTCTGCTGGTCAAAGGGGAAGAAGGTGACGTCGATGCTGCATGAGCTCTTGTAGATGGCGGGCGGCACCCACTTCACCTTCCCGTTGGAGAAGAGGTGGGCCTTCGTCATGTGGGTCACGGCGAACTCCCCATCAGCACTGCAGGGATGGAGAGATATGAAGGTCAGAGGAGGATGCAGTGTTTCCCCCAAGAAATAGGGCCAGGAGCTCCCTCAGCTCTCAGGGCTGGTGTGAGCCTTGATTTGAGGCTGTGGCCCCATCGTGCATCCCTGCACGGTGCTGGGTTCACCCTCCTGGGCATCATCCCGAGCATGGAGATGGGTGGAAGGATGAGCACCAGACATGGGGAGATGGATGCAGACTGATTTGCATCCTTACCACTGGGGTGGGATGGGGGGCAGGAGGCCCGTGGGGACTGGCAGCACCAGGTAGCTACTGGGGTGGGATGGGATAGGATGGGATGGAATGCAATGCGATGCGATGCGATGAGATGAGATGCGATGAGCTGCAGGGATGGGATAGCATAGGGTGGGAAGGGAAGGGATTGGGGAGCTGGCCCTAGGGATGCTCCATTTCAGCAGCATCACTCACTTGTTGTAGAGCACAATGTCAGGGATCCAGATCATCTCGGAGGGCACCCGGATGGAGGTGACATTGTCAAAGTCCGCCGGGTCCCAGCGCAGCTTGTAGTCGCTCCACTCCTGGAGGGAGACATGGAGGGAAGGGCATCAGGTGGCCCTGGGTCTGGTGGGACCAAGCTGCCCAATGCCTCCTCCTCTTCCTCCTCCTCCTCTGGCACCATGGAGATGCCACCAAGACCCCCTGGGCAGGGTCTCGCTGCCCCAGATGCTCTGCCCTCCTTGACACGCTCCTGCCCTTGCCCCAGAGAGAGAACAGGCTCCTACCTGCTTCAGCCAGACGTTCGTGGTCATCATCTGGTTCTTCTCATCCTGCGGTGGGAAAGTGGGAGAGGTGAGAGGAGACAGAGAAAGGGCTTGTCCCATCACCTCATCGTCCCCCAAATCACTGCTTTCACTGCTTTCACTTTCTGCCCTCCACCTCGGGTTCAGCTCCCAGAAGCAACTGGTACCAGTACAAGTCCAAGGAGAGACTATAGTTCCCTGAGACATCTGCTCACTAGATGGCAGCAAGAAATAGCATATTGCAGCGTACAGCTCTGAGCGGCTCTGATGGATGGACAAACACACAGTCCCATGGATAGGTGGATGGAAGGATGGACAGATGGACAGATGGATAGGTGGATAGATGGACAGGTTGATAGGTGGACAGATGGGTAGGTAGATGGGTGGATAGATGGATAGGTAGATAGGTGGATGGGTGGATGGATGGGTGTGCATGGGAGGAATGAGCAAGGGACGGATGGACAGGAAAGCCCAGAGGTGCCCCAGGGCAGGGAGGTGGTGGATAAGGACATGGCAGGGATGGAGAACTGCAGTTTTCCTTGCTGCTCTCCTGCTGTCAGGGGAAGGGAGGGTTTGGGATGGAGAGGAGGAGTGCAGACCCCCTGCTCATTGGAGGTCTAAGGGAGGCAGGGTGGGTGGTTTGTCACCCGCTGGAGATGGCCAGGGGGCTGCTGCTGCCCAAACCTGACCTCGCACCAGTGTCCCCAGGCTCTGGTCTGGCAGACCGGTAGGACCAACTGGTGAAAAGTCAGACGGGACGTAGGACTGGGGTCCCCACCAGCAGGCTACGCACCACGTCAATCAGCTGCGCGATGGAGAGCCCGAACCTCACGATGACCACATCAGAGGTGTTGGGCACCGGCCGTGACCAGCGGTTGTAGCCAGTGAAGAGGTGCTTGAAGAGACGCTCCTCGGCGTGGCTGCCGGGCTGGTCCCGCAGGCAGGTGGCTGCGGGGAGACGGAGATGGGGATGGGGTGGGGGAGAGCTCGCTGACCCCCCCTTCCACACCCCTCCACCCCACTGAAATGGGGTGCCCATTCTGGGCAAACCCCCTCTCTGCTGCAGCAGGCAGGGATGCTAAACCCCGCCCTGGGATGGGGAGAGTGGAATTAGCCCCCTCAAAGCTGCCCCATGCTCCTCCCAGGGAGCGGAGAGCAGTGCAAGGTCAACCTTGCAATGCTGGCTGAGAAGATCCCACTCTCGGGTGGCTGAGGTCCCTCTCCCAGTCCCCTCCAGCTTCTCTTACTGGTGCTAACTGGTTCAGCTTTGCAAGGTGGAGGCTGACCCAGTCCTTGGGACTGCTGCAGCCTGCCCAGAGACCATCCCTCGGGCTGGGCTGGAGACAGGGCTGGGAAAAAGCGCAACACTCTTTGCTCTGCCTAGAAATTGTTGGCGTTTGTCTTTGGTGCCGTCAGCTTGTGGTGCATCGCTCGGCCGTCCTTGCTCGCTGCAGAGCCCCATAAATTTCCACCAGCGAGCTGAGGGAGGCCAAGGGAGGGAGGGAGGGAGGGCTTTGCACAGTGATGTGCAACCAAAGAGATGTTGTACGGGTGGCTCTGCCCTGAAGCAGGATGGGTGTATGGCCCCATAGCATGCCCCGTGTCCCGTGCAAGCTCTCCCCGCTGGGCAGGCAAGCCCAGCAAGGGGCCCCGGTCATTATACTTTGGCCAGGGATGATGTGCTGAGCAGCTTCAAGAGTCTTAGGGGTGTTGGGGAGGGCTGGTGCCAAGTGAAGGGACAAGCAAGATGCCCAGCTCCTGGAAGGTCTTGCGTTGACAGGGGGTAGAAGCAAAATACATTTTTTTTTCCATCCCTCCAACATCTCTAGCTTGCATAGGATGGATCTGGGGTCCCAGAGGTGCATCCCCTGTGGGGGATGATGCAGAGCAGACTGCCCCCACCCAAGTGTCTGGGTGGCATCAAGCTGCTCTGCAAAGACACAGACCCCATCCTAGCAAGGCGCATGGTGTAGGACACCGTGCCGGTGTGGAGACTGGTGATGCTGAGAGACTGCACGGGGGTAACCTGGGAGAGAACTGGTTCTCCATGCACATGCACCACAGCCCCCTCGGCTTCCCCACCCCCTCCCCAAATTTACCACCCACCCTGGGCCCCAATGGGTGACACCCATGGGAAGGCAGGGCTCAAGCGAAGGAAATGCAGGTACCCCAGGGAAAGCCAGAGCCACCCTTACCTGCCTGGAAGGTGATGAAACACCACGTGACAAGAGGGACGATGCCATGGGACAGCAGCCCCATCCTCCTTGTACTAGTGTCCCCCATGGACCCCCTCCCTGGAGCAGTTTGGCAAGCCCCCCAGGAGGGACCAGGAGGAGCGATGAGCTGAGATGGTGGTGTGAGAGGAGGCTCAGCAGAGAAAGCCACCATAGGAGACCTCCAACAGGGTGTCCTGTGTGTCCCCACTGTCAGCGAGCGCTGGAGGAGCCATGGATGGAGCTGGATGCGGGCTGGGAGAGCCTCAGCAGGGACACAGCTGGGCCAGGGTGGGTGCGTGGTCTGGGATGATCTGCTGAGCTGCCTGCCCCAAATTTCATTCCTGGAAAGACAGCAGAGAGTGGCACTGTCACTGCTATGCCACCGCAGCATGGGTCTGGGAGGTGACAGTCCCACTGTGGTCCCCTCAAAGCCACTCCCAGCGGTGAGCAGGGCTTGGAGCTGATCTGAGCTACCACCAAGGCAGAGTCAAGGGAAAATGTCCCCAAAGCATC
Organism: Fregata magnificens; assembly: GCA_013389945.1. Taxonomy (NCBI): domain Eukaryota; kingdom Metazoa; phylum Chordata; class Aves; order Suliformes; family Fregatidae; genus Fregata; species Fregata magnificens. Next base: position 166,329 of record WAAD01029204.1, on the reverse strand, counting down.
TGCTCCCTGTTTCACAAGTGCTCCTCGGGCAGGCAGGGCGCGAATCTGGGCAGTGTTGGTGGCAGCCAGGCAACTGGACTCCGTGAGTTAAGGCAACGGGGAGCCCAGGTCTGCCCCCATGTGATTTAATAGCAGAGATGGAGCCCAGTGCTCCAAACCTCACTGGGGTGACTGGAAAATAACTGGTTTCAACCATTCTTCTCCCCTCCCCAACTCAAAGCTGCTTCGTGCCCTGAGAGCGAGGGAGGGGGAAGCATCTCAGCTGCTCCAAGAGACCGCGCTGCCCCAAACGGGCTCCTGGGGCTGGTTTCTCCAGGAGCACTCCCTGCTGAAAACAGGGATCATCCTTTCACCATCCACCCTCATCCATCCATCCATCCATGCATCTGTTCGTTCATCCATCCATGCATGCATCCATCGATCCTTGCATCCATCCATCCATCCATGGATGTGTTTGGTTCGCCTCCCCAGCAAAGCAAATCTCTGCAAGGGGAGAAATCACTTGTTCTGCAGAGGCCCCAAAATCTGCTCATGCTTACAAGGTGACCACTCCACACCCGACCCGTGCCCCCAGGAGCAGCCTCCCCTCTTGGGAGGCAATTGCTTTCATCCCTGAACAGGAGGTTCTCAGCCCGGCACTGATGTTCCTAAACAAGAAGCTCCTTTGCCTTAAATTCCTCCCTGGCCCGGTAAAACCACGAAGCCCTCCTGAACTCATCATCATCTTCTGCGCAGTTTTCAACTGATTAATGCATGGATGGTGGAGGGGGTGGGAAATGGGAGGAGAAACACCAGCCACTGCACCGATCTGAAGAGAAAATTATGTATATGCCTCTCCTGGCTGAGATATCTAAATATACTGGAGAGTACGGAGGGTGCTGGGGGAGCTGCTCCCACTCCAGGCTTGGTTATAGGGTCATACAAGTGGGGATGTCATGGGTTCCCCAAAACTCTGGTAGATATTGAAGAGGGGAAGGAGGTGCCCTGGGTGACGCAAAGCTGTGCCTGAAACTGCCTGTACGTGGCAAAGGAGGTTTGGGGGGGTACACGGGTGGAGAGGACCCCATGCGGGACACACACCTGTGGGTCGCGGTGGGGATGGGTAGGTGAGTGGGAAGGGGGCTGCGTGGGTGGGGGACTGCACACACGCACGCACACAGGCCACCCCAGGGTGCCACGGCACCCCGCCACCTGGCCAGCACCTTGCACCCACATCCCCCTTCCCTCCCGGTGCTACTTCACCCACCTCAGTGCTCCTCCAGCAGCATCGGGCAGCTCTGGCAGAGCCTTGCAGCGGGGCAGGCAGCCCTACCCTCCTGCCTGACCTTCACCTACAGCCCTGCCTCATCTCCCTGCATCCAAACCATTCCCCTGATGGATTTCCCATCGCTCCGTGACACAAAGCGCTCGGTTTGAAGCATGCTGACCCTGCAGCAGAGATGCCCCAGGAGGCACCTACCTGCCTGCAAAACGCTGCTCACCGGTACTTGCCAACCACTTTCCTGGAGGGATGCAGAAACCTGCCCCGTGCGGATGCTAAAGGCTGGACCTGAGGATGCCCGTGACTGTGGCGAGCTCGACAAAGCTCTCGGCACCCCGACATGCAGTCAGGGAGGCAGCGAGAATAAATAACTTATTTATTGGATTTTAAAGGCAGGCAGTGGGGGTCTTTTTGGTTTTTAGGTGGGAACTTCATGCAGAACTGGGAAACTTTCCCTGCTGCTGCCTCCCTATCACTCCCTGACCGTCCTCAGCACTCTGCAAACAGCCTTTAACCATGAATATTTGCAGGGAAAAAGAGCTTCTCTCGTTCCCACCCAGCCCGGACCCAACAAACACCCTTACCTGCTGCAGGGAGAGCAAGGAGGGGTCCCCGAAGCCCCCCGTTCCCTCTGCTGTGCCGGGTTTGGGATGCTGTGCCGTGGAGGGCTCTGGCGAGGACTGGGCTCCAGCGAAGGATGTCTCGGCTCTTACTCGAAGCGGTGGTGGTGACGACAGGGGCTGGGGGAGGAGGGAGAGCCATGCCCAGGCAGGGAAGGAGGGGAGGCCGGGGGGATGAGGGGGAGGAAGGCTGGAGAGGTGTCAGCTCCCTTGGCCCTCCTCGCCCCCGTGTATTGGCAAAGCTTCCCCAGGGTTGGAAAGGGCTGGATTTGCCAGGGTTTTCTCAGTCTCTTCCAAGGCACTGCACAGCCCGGGGGAGAGGGAAGGGGATGTCGGGCTTTATGTGTGAGGATGGGGAGGGAGAGGGAAGGAGAACAGGAGCCAAAGTGCTGTGGAGCAGCAGAGCCGGAGCACAGAATGGGGTGTTGCAGGGCACATTGCGTGGGGTATTGCAGGGGGCATTGCAGGGGCATTGCAGGGGGCATCTCAGGGGATATTGCAGGGGGCATTGCAGGGGACATCACAGGGCATTGCGGGGGACATTGCAAAGGGCCAGGCTTCTTGCACTGGTGGGAGGGGGCAGCCCTCACCAGGTTAGGGTTTCCCCACTTGCTTCACAGCCCCGGGCTCGGGGTTTGGTGCCAACCAGCCCACGGGCAGGGCAGCTCCAGGGAGCGGTGATGTCCCCTGCTCTGGGGAACATGGGGTGCAAAGTCTGGAGCTGGCCCCACGCAGCGCCTGCCTCAGCCCACGCTTGCCCCCATAAAACACTGCCGAGGGGACGGTTGCAAAATTGGGAAAGCAAAGTCAGGGCAACATCCAGCATCCCCCCCCCCCCCACTGCAGACCCCCTCCCCCTCGTGTCTCAGGTACCCCCATCCGAGGGGCTGGGGACAGGGCTGGGGACAGGGCTACTTTGGACAGGAGAGGTGGTTCTCCGACCGCAAGAGGATGGGAAACCCAGAGCTCCCCTCTGCTTCCTGACCTCCCGGGCAAAGACCCAGCCCTCTCCCCAGACCAGCCTGCCTCCTTCCTTCCTGCTAGGCAATTTAATGCGCAACCCTCCTGCAAATGAAGCCCAGGACTGCAATTTCCAGCCCTTGGGGACCTGCCCAACGATTTGCTTCCTTTCTGCTGGGAGGTAAATGAGGAGGCAGAACCGGGCATGGAGGGCACCTGAATTTGCTGCTCCTCCCGCTCTGCTGCAGGACCCCCATCCTGCCTGCATCCCTGTGGCTGTCCCCACCATCCTCGGGATGCTGAATACAAGAAATCCATGGGGAAGAGGACCGCAGAGCCAGCAGCCCACCCTCCTGCCACCCCAGCAGCAGCTGATGCCAAAGCCAGGCAGATACTGGGTTGTCCCCTCTCCGGACCCACAGCCATGAACATCTTCTCACCGATGCAAACCTCATGCCGGGGTGATCCAGCTGTCTCATCGATGTCATGATTGCATCAAACCACCCATTTTTTTTAAAGCCTGACAAACCTCCCCGCCCCAGGGAACCACGCTGCAGCCAGCGGTGTGATGCAAAGCCCCGTCCCCGTACCACGGTGCAGAGCCCTCTGCCCATGGCCACATCCCAAGGCTGCCTGCGAGGCCAAAGGGAGGGTGTTTGGTGTTGGATGGACCCCCAAACCTGGGGCGATGGGGAGGGGGGAAGATGGAGCGATGGATGCCAGAGGGATGGGGAGCAGCTGGATATTGCAAGGACTGCTCCAGGATGTCAATCCAGGCCCACCAAAGGAAGGGAATTAGGAAGAAGGCTGAGTCGGGTAAGACCGTAGCAAATCAATCAGGAGAAAAAGACAACCAACATTGATTTTTCTGGGGAGAAAAAAATGGAGCTAACTGCTGGGATGGTGGATTGAAGGCTGGGGGGGTGGTGGGAAACATCATGGATGCTGGGAGGTCCGTCCCCTTCGCTGAGCTCCTGATCGGGGTCAACTGTTTTGGAGGTGGAGGGGCAGTTAACACTGCAGACAACATCATCCGTCCTCCTTTCCCCTCAGACAGCAGAGGATGGAGAGAAAACAGACGCGGAGCTAACGCTGACGCCTGGCAGAACACAATGCATCTTTATTTCGCTGCCTGCAGCTCCTGCAGAAGTGCCGCTGCCGCTGCCCGGGGCTATTTCTGCCTCTTGCCCATCCTTAGGGTGCACCATGGGGGTAGCGGGGTCCCCCGAGCCCGGCGTGCCTGGGTGGCCCTGGCCATTCCCTCCAGCCTCCCAGGAGAACCTCTGGGCTTACAAACACACAAGGATTTTCTGCTTCCAGCTGTTTTCCTCCTGCCCGAAGCTCCGTGGGTTGGGAGCACTCCCGTTGCCAACTTCGATTTATTGCCGGGTGGTTCATCTCCAGCCGCTCTCCCGCTGCCTGCCCTGCCCTGTGCAGGCAGGGCAGCCCCATCCCCTCTGCCCTGCCCACCCGGAGGGGCCAAACTCCCGACCCAGCCTCCGCTGTTACCACCCCAGGGGCAAAAAGGCTCTTCCAAGCCTAGACAAGGCGTTCCCAAGGGCAAAGGATTAACTGGGGCCGGCAACAGCTCTGCCCACACCGGCTGGGCAGTGATGCTGCTGGACCACCAGCGAAACACAGCCGAGCCCCAAAAGAGCTGGGGTTAATTTTTAAGACCCTCTGGGGAGCCCCAGGGGCCTGGTTCAGGCAAGGCTCTGGGTGTGATGGCTTAGTTGTTGGCACACGGGTCTGGCTAGCTGTGAAAAAAAGGGAGCCTGTGTGGATAAAGCTCTTCCAGGGAGGACCGAAGGGGTGCAGAGGTCTGCCGGGGATGGGAAAGAGCTCCCCATGGAGGGGTTTTCCCCCGGGCACGGGGCTGGGCACACATGGTGGCACCAGGCTCTGCTATATGGTGGCAGAGCTCCTGCAGGATAAATGCATCGAACACTTGGGGCTGGGGTTATGGGCATCGCATGTGCAATGGCATCGTGTGTGCAATGGCATCGTGTGTGTGACGGCATCGCGTGTGCAATGGCATTGCTTGTGTGATGGCATCGCATGTGCGATGGCATCACGTAGCAGGCAGCAACCTCCCGTCCCCTCCCGGTGCTGCCAGCTCCAGCACCCAGACCACTCTGCAAACACCCCGTGCAAAGTCTCAGCTCCCAGAGCCGGGGAGAGGAGCCAGGACACCCCAAAAACCACAGAGATGAGCCGGGTTGGGGTCCTACCAGCAAGCAAGGCCATATGCAGGGTGACGGTGGAGCCCGCCCCCGCTGTCCTAGGGCTCGGCGGCGGCGGCGGCATGGGCAGCCGAGCTCTGCAGGCGCTGGCTCAGCTCAGCGTGGAGGCGGCGGGAGGTGGCATCGAGGGTCTGGGCCAGGCGGCCGGTGAGCCGTAGCATGTGGGCCACCACACGGACATCCTTCCGCAGCCTGCAGGGGGGGAAGAGTGGGGTCAGTGTCCCCTGTGTCCCCACCAGCCTCCCCGCAGGAGGGTGTGGGAGGTGGTGCTGCAGCACTGGGGGTCTCGGAGGGGGTCCCCAACCTGGGAGAGGAGGTACCCCAACTCCTCCATCCTGGTGAATGCTGCTCCATCGTCACATTGTGGCTGAGTTGCGCCGGGTTTAGGAGTGACAACCCCCGCTCCTGACATCCCACCCCCCACCCTGCCCTTGGAGGGCCCCTCACCAGCCCCGCTGCAGTGGGTTTAGGGCAGGGACACACATATGGATGTTAACGGCAGTGGTTTGCTGAGCATCCAAGCCCCATGTGTCACCTGAGAGCCACCACAAAAGCTGTGGGACCCTTGGGGACACCCAGACCCCCCCAGGTGCCTGCAGCCTGGGGCTGGCTCCCACCCATGGAGTTTGGGGCATCAGCTCCATGGAGCATCTCCCCTGGTCCATCCCCTTCCCATGGCACTTACTTCTCCTTCTTCTCGGCTGTCCATGGGTGATCAGCCTTGGCCACATGAGCCTCCAGCTCCCTGCGGACATTGTCCAGGCTCTCCTGAAATTCCAGGTTGGCCCCATGGATGGCAGGCAGCGCCTCAGTGATGATGTCCTGGTAGCGGGTCTGGTTGTCCTCCAGTGTGGCCGCCATCTCCACGTCCTTCAGGCTGGCCTTGGTGTCCTGCAAGAGGTTCTTGAGATGATCCAGCTCATCACGAGAGGCGGAGGGGGGTGGCCCACGGGGGCTGCAAGGGCTGGGGGTGTGGAAGGTGATGCCACAGCGCTGGGGGTCCTGGAGGGGGTCCCCATCCTGGGTGAGGTGGTACCCCAACTCCTCCATCCTGACGCTGGCTGTCACAGCCTCTTCTGGTCCCCCCTGGGCGGCGGGGGGGGACACGAGGGCGCAGAGCCCCACCAGCAGGCACCAGCCGGGGCCCCCTGGGACCATGGTGGTCTGCAGGAGCAAAGAGAAATGGGGGGGGTCAAGGTTGGAGCTGAGATACCCTCTGAGACCCTTTTGGGTCCCCCCCCAGGGACCCCTCAGTTCACAACAGCAAAATCCCCCAAGCAGCCTTATTTTTCCATGCATATGCATCTCTGGCTGCAAGGCTTTGGGATTTGGGGGTGCCGTACCCCGCTGTCCCCGCACTGTGGAGGACCCTCCCTGGGCAGGGGCGGACCCTTTCTGCACCCCCTCAGCGCAGCACATAGAGCATAGCAATGGGGAAACTGAGGCACAGAGCAGGTACGGCAAGGGCTGGGGTGAGGCTGATCCTGCTGGGGGGCAGCTCGTCCCCCCAAAACCCCCCTCGGGAGCCACGGAAAAGCAGGAGGCCACGGTGAGGGGGGGCAGACAATACGGCTCTTTCAAAACCACCACCGGAAAGCCTCGGCGCCGGGGCCGGGGGAGCGGGTGCCAGAGGCTGCCGGCGTGGCGGGCGTGGGGGCTCGGGGGGGGGGTCCCCACCGGCACCCTGCACCCTCCGAGCCGGCCGCAAGCCCCCCTGCAGAGGGAAAGGGGGCTCCCATCGGCATCCAGGGTCTCTGCCAGCATCCTGGGGTGCAATGAGCTTCCCAGGTCTCAGGCCAGCACCTGGCAGGGGTGCGTGGTTTTCGCTTTGGAGCGAAGGGCCCCAAAAGCAGGGCGGGGGGGACATGGTAGCCGGGGGACCCCCCAGCGGAGACCACAGCGGCACCGCAGCCCAGCCCTGCCACGAGTTGGCTGGGTCTCAGAGGCGTAGCCGTGCTGGCATTTCACTGGCACCAAGGCTGGGTTGTTCCTCCCGGCTCTTCCCACCGGAATAGCAAGAGGCCAGCAAAATTCTTCCTTTTTCCCCCTCATTTTTCCCCCCAGAATGCTCCCACCTTTTTGCCAGGGAGAAGCCGGGCTTGATGTCATGGCGGCTGGGACTTGGGGGGTTCGGACCCGCAGCCGGCCCCAGTTTTGGGGTGAGCGGAGGGGCTACGCTGGAGCTGCCCCTGCCGTGATGGGAGGAGGAAAAGCCTTCGCCCGCCGGAGATCTGAGCCATGTCAGAAGGCAGGGAAGGGGGTTTCATCCACCCACCCGGCGCTGGACCACCCCGGGAGGATGCTGGGGGGTCCCATCAGGGGTCCCGGGGACAGTGGGAGGTTGGGGACGAGGGATGGGGGACACCGAGCCCCGGTGGCAGGATGCTGCTGATAAATGCATGGCTTGTCTGGGCTTGAGCCCCCCTAAAATAACTCTGCCCCCTCCCCGATAGCCATCCCAGCAAGGAGCAGCCCCCCCAGCTCTGCTGCACTGTGCAGGGGTGCAGTTATCCCCCCCAGCTCCCCCCTCCTCCCAAGCTGTGGCCGAGCCAGCATCCCACCGCTTGTTTTGCAGGTGGGGAAACTGAGGCAGGAGGCTGGGATTGCCTGCGAAACCGCTGCCGATCCCTCCCGGTCCCCCTGCCCCGCTCACCGCTCAGCGACGCGGCCGTCCCGCCACGACACTGCCAGCGGCTCCCTGAGGCGGGGCCGGCCCACGCGCACGCACACGCATGGCCACGGCCCTGGCCACGGGCACGTCGCCTCTGGTACCGAGCACGCCGTGCTGCCAGGGCTGGTTTGGGGTGCATGGGGGGTCACACGTTCCCCCTGGGGCTGCCTCTCCAGGGGGGTTCAGGATTGCTGAAGTGGCCGGGCAGCAGGCATGCATGCATGTGCACGTATGTGCTTGGCATGCAGGCGTGTGCTGAGTGTGCACGTACATGCTCGGTGCCCACGCTCCTGCCTGGTGGTGCACACCCGCGCTCAGCAGTGCACACACATGCTCAGCCGTACACACATGTGCTCAGTGTGCACGCACATGCCTGGCAGTGCACACGTGCTGAGTGTGCACACACGTGCTGAGTGTGCACGCACATGCTCGGCAGCGCACACGCAGCCTCAGGGTGCACACATGTGCTCGGAGACACACACACACGCTTAACGGTGCACACACATCCTCAGCAACATGCCTGGTGGTGTGCGTACATGCTCAGCGTGCACACGTGTTTTGCATATGCACACATGTGCGTGTGTGTGCACGTGCACGTGTGCATGTGTGCATACATGTCTGTATGCGTGCATACATGTCTGTATGTGTGCATACACATCTGCGTGTCTGTGTTTACATGCATGCTGGCGTGCATGCATTTTTCCCTGTGCACATGTACATATATGTGTGCACGTGTGTACGCATGTAGGTGTGCACACGTGCATGTGCGCATATAAGTGCATATACGTCTGCATGTGTTCCCGCATGCACGCAGGCATGTGCGTGTGCATCTGTGTGCATGTGAACATGTGTGTCTGCATGTGTGTGTGCACGTGCGTGCACGTGCGTGTGCACGCCTGCAGCGCGTGGCCAGCCCTGCCTGTGCACCCTGCCCCTTCCCACCTTCAGCCCCATCAGGCCGCTGGGAGTTGGGTGCAGGCAGGCTGGGTCAGCGGGTGCTGCTGCACCCTGGGGTGCTGCGGGAGCTGAGGGGGGTCCCGGGCTCCCCGATAATGGGAGAAAACGCGATTATGGGCAAAACCCCGGGGGGCAGCGGCAGGGAGTGGGTGGAGAGGCGAGCACCCACGGGCACCCACGGGCACCCACAGCAGCGGGGGGCCGGTGGGCTGCCAGCCACAGACGTGGGAACCGGGGTTCCCACAGCCCCACGGGACCGGGAGGGTGCTGGTGGGACGGAGGGGGGGTGTCCCCCGTGCAGGGGTGCCCTGCGGAGGGTCCCAGGTGTCCGGGAGGGCACCCTACGTGAGGGGCGCCGAACGGCGGCGCTAGGACCCAGCGCGGCGCCC